>JAQBSW010002639.1:0-99099 GCA_029291075.1 Eudiplozoon nipponicum
ACCAAACCACACTGCATATATATGGAAAGCAAAATTAAATGAGCGACTCTCACCTGTAGTAGTCTCGTATACATTGTACGTCAGTTATATTTGATAGAGATAGTTCTTTGTTAACGTTATTGCTGTACTAACTGTCCACATTACACTCATTAAACTGATTTATCGTTTGATAATCAAGAGTTCAATGTAGGTGCGTCATTTTAGGTTTATCTGAATACATTGTGTTGTCCGGGTGTCTAATGTATTTTTTCGTTTTTAATGTATTCTTTTATTAATATTTCATATTACAATAAAAGTCGACTTATATTTTCTGTGACTTTAACTTAAGATTATTTTATGCAACCCTTTCGGGTACCTACTTGGCGGATTCATTCATACTTTATATAGTTTGCGTGTAATTGTAACAACATATATATATATATATATATATATATATATATATATATATATAATTAAGTATTGGAGATCTATTACTTAAATAAAAGTTGAGATCCCGATATAAACTGCAATCCAAATTGATAATAATATAAACTTAGCTATATATAATGTAAAATGGTAAATTCATCCAATAGACCGACCTTCGCTTTATTTCGGACCTTTCAAGTACTCTCCAGTATTTTTCTTGATTATTTTCCTTTTTTCCATTTCTACATTGCACAGTACTTAATTTTTCATTATATATATGTATATATATATATATATATATATATATATATATATATATATATATATATATATAAAGGGATTGGTGTTTATGTCAAGCTCAGAACACTGATTTAACAAAAATGTTAATTACACCAACCCTGGCGCAATTGCTGAACGTTCCAGTATTCCAGAACCATACCATGATCGCTTGCACACATATATATATATATTTATATATATGTATATATATACATATATATATACATATATAATATATATATATATATATATATATATATATATATATATATAAGAAACAGAAGTAAGAAGCGAGATCAAATTTGTACCATAGCATAATCAGTAAAGCCCAGAATATATATATATAATAATTGTTGTTTTGAGAAGGAAGACTATTAAATATGTAAATAAATATTACGTAAATATATTTGCTGGATATATTTACAAATTTTTGCGAATACGAATAAACAAAAAATCAGCAAGACCCTTCTGCGTAAAAGAATTGTTTGTGAATTTGTAAGTCAAAGTTTTGTAAAATTATCGATGGCTATGTTTGCGCATAAAACTAGATAATCATTCACTGGATCAATCTTTCTTCTTAGCCAAAAACACCTTTAGGTTATGAACATTTTAATTGCACTAAAAAGCAAACATTTTTTATAGATGAATCATGTAATTAGTCGGTTGATTCTAGAACGAAATACACATTCTACATATTTGTGTGCACTCTTTAACAAGAATGCTAGTTTAGCCAGACACGAAGTTTTTTACGTTATATTAGCGGTATTTCCCTCGCAATGAAATGCAGTATGAATATAAACGTGTTTATTGTCTAAATTCAACTAGTCCGGTATTATCCTAAATGGGCACTCCTCTGTTGCACAGTGATACATTTATTACTCAGAACCACATGCGCCTCGGTTACAACCACGATCGCAGCAATTCTGGAAGCCACTAATGAATGCACAATAATAAAGCAGAATGCCCAATTTCATATTTAAATTTGTTATATAAAGCAATGATTGGAGTTAAACGGTTTCGTACTTATTCAACTTTCTTTAATTGTGGCAGAATTGATTCAGACAGTAGAGAATCTGTGAGCGTACACATCCAATTTAACACAAGTCAAACTCTATGCCACTGAATTTAAGTGTTAAATCTTCAAAAGATGAGTAGTTAAAGAACGAATTACCTAAAATTTTATTTCATTTCCTTGGAATTTTTATCTAGTTTTCTCTCGTTCTGCATAAACAAGACCATATGCACTACACTGACTTATGCGCAATGTTTTATATTTTCCCTATCATTAAATGTTTGAAATAAATATTTTTAAATCAATTTATGTCCTCGTTTCCTTCTTGAACAAATTAATCAACACATTGTGAATTATCTAAAGTTATAACACCAAATAAATTTCCAGAAAATTTGCAAATTTATTTTTTAAAATATCAGGTTGAACCTTTCAAGGGAACGAGTTGTAACTCCTCATTCCTAAAGGGCTGTAACCTAAAATAATTTGCAAACTTGGCAGATAAAAATTTAAAAAAAGGATTAAATGAAAACTTGTTTCAAATTTGTGAAGGTATTTTGTAGACGTCTAAATAATATTGAATATTCCCCTTTCTTTAGAATGCGAGGCGTTAGTAAAACATTAAATGTTTTTGTCGAATGTTTTATTTCTGTAGTAGGAGTGAAATTAAACTAAACTATCAATATATATATATATATATATATATATATATATATATATATATATATAATGTTTGAAGGAAGAGCATTAAATATGTAAATAAATATTAAGTAAAGATATTTGCTGGATATATTTACAAATTTTTGCGAATACGAATAAACAGAAAATCAGCAAGACTTTCCTGCGTAAAAGAATTGTTTGTGAATTTGTAAGTCGAAGTTTTGTAAAATTATCGATGGCTATGTTTGCGCATAAAAATAGATAATCATTCACTGGGTCAATCTTTCTTCTTAGCCAAAAACACCTTTAGGGTATGAACATTTTAATTGCACTAAACGGCAAACCTTTTTTATAGATGAATCACGTAATTAGTCGGTTGATCCTAGAACCAAATGCACGTTCTACATATTTGTGTGCACTCTTTAACAAGAATGCTAGTTTCGCCAGACACAAAGTTTCTTACGTTGAATTAGCGGTATTTTCCTCGCAACGAAATGCAGCATCAAGATTAACGTGTTTATTGTCTAAATTCATGTTTCATTGAGGAAAGTGTATGCATGTTGAAGGTGGAAATATAGAGCGGCTAATAGCCAAAGACTGTGTACTCTTCTTCTACAGTTTGTCTTGACTGCCACTCAGAAGTAAGTTAATAGTAATGACAACCACTGTTTAATAACTGAATACTCATTGAATGCTAATGCACAATTTTTTGTGCAAATACGATTAGAAACAATGTTCTCCGCAATAAGTCGCCTTTGTAATAATTGAAGATGACCAGTTTCGATGCCTGTCGAAAATTTATCCATCTAACATTATTAGTGGCATTTACCTTTATCATTAAAAAATAAAGCGACTGAAGCTAAGTAAACCCTTTACTTGTGAAACTTCGCAACACCATTATGCAAAAAGTGGATTATATTTTGTAAATATTAGACTATTATTGACTGCGCTACCGGCGATGACAATCATTTTCAATTCAAGGTTGTGATTTTGATATAGATAGCAATCCCCGTAATATACACATTTTTCAGTCTAAACTAAGCGTTGATTAAATAAGCAAAGTCAAGTCTTCGGTAGACGAGGATAAGTGTTGTTAAGTTTTATGGCTTTATTAACAATTCTTTTATATAATTTATAATAGTAATAATATAATTAGGATAATTTTTAATTTCTCATAGTGATAGCAAAAATTAATTTCCAATTTTAATATTTAAACATACATGGGTTATTTTATCAATTTATTGAAAATAATATATTGTGCTTTGCTACGAAAGATTGGAAGAAATATACTTTGTTTCCAATAAAATGAACTGTACAAATAGACTGTTCAATAGCGAAACCAATTTTAATAAATGACAACGTTAACAAATTAAGTTTTGACAAAACTATTGTTCTTTCTTGAGTTGGTCTCCTCTCAAAAAGAATACTTAAATACTTTTGCTTTCGCAGTGCAATTTGAATAATCATTTAAACGCTGTTAGGTCTGCGAGGGCAATTAGTTAGTAATTACCAATTACTAGGATAGCATTTCTGATGATGTGCAGAGTTGATGAGATTTTAATGAGTTTCAAGTTACGAATGACTGATCAGATATGCAGAATTTTTTAAACACAATTCCTTTGAGACTCAATTTTAAGCTTGGCCTGCGAGCTAATTTCATTTTCACAGTTTAAATGTCAACGATTTCGGTCTTTTACTCTTTAATTGAAAGGCACATGCTTGAAAACTTCAATATTGTTGCTATTTCTCCATTTACAGTTTAAATGCTATTTTGGCATAAGTTAACTTTATATTTTCATGAAACCCTGCGAGCAAGTATTGATTCTTATCAGTTCACTGCATTAACTCATTCCGCGTTAAGAATTTTAATTCGTTGAATATCTTGATAATATTGAAAATATTTCGTACTAGCTGCCCAAGTAGTTCTTAAATAACAAAACATACATGCTGAAAGGAGTTTCTCTTTAAAAAATTAAAATTTCGCATGATTACCAATTCCAAGCCAATAATTTATAAATAGCCACGTTAAGTCCGGAATCTTAAAAAAATAAAATGTCATATAATTATTGTATAGGCCACACTATCTCTAACTGTAAAAATAAATGTATATATATATATATATATATATATATATATATATATAATCCCATTATCAAGACAAAAACAACTAATTAACCTTATCAATCAACATTTGCCAAAGTAGATGACAAGAAAATATCTAGAACCAGTGGTGAAGTCTGCTATATATACTCCCATACTTAATAAAGGCCACAAAGTACATCAAACAAAATTTTCAGTAAAACGTGACTGATTTCCCGGGTGGCAATAAGATAAAAATAAATCAAGAGTGCAAACTTGATGAACACAAAAATACCCTTATAATAATTAAATCAAGGTTGTGATCTTGATATAATCACCTGTCCAAATTAAGTACAAATATTTGGCAGTATAAAAAGAAAATTGTATAATGTAGGAAAGATAATTCACCCTGGAGGCAGGTTTCATTCTTATTCGTAGCTCATCACATACTGTCCAGATTGTGCCGCCTATAGGGCTGGAACCTGGTTACTTCTGCTTCAGAATCTATTTCTCTAACCACTGAGTCACTCTGCCAGTCAGCAGTTAGAGTAACAGATTCTGAAACATGTGTGTCCAGGTTCGAGCCCTGTCCGCAGCGAACATAACGTTGGTACCATGTAACTTTTCGGCAACCATAATGTTGGTATCAGGTACTGACATAAATGTCATATCGTTAGTACGCTTTACAGGTTTGGTATATATATATATATATATATATATATATATATATATATATATATAATGACTTGTGGCTTTTAAGTCGCATTATCAAAGACTTTACATTAAATTAGCGTCACTACTGCAGATTTACACATTCGTATAGAAATTGTATCGCCTTACTTTCCAACATACCTTACCAAAATATATCGTGGATAAAGGACGTAATACTGGCTCCTACTGTTGAGTCATCAATAAGCATGAAACGAGTGTGCACGAGATTATACATTCCGCTCATACTGTCTGTGGCTTATCCTTCTGGTCATATTTGAACTAATTTTTTGATAGGTGTGCAACATCTAATAAACGATTACATATATATTAATTCTCCGCTACAAACTGTATCTATCATTTTATTTTGTACAGTAGCGTTTTCGATTCATCGTACCAAATGATTTACTCAAGAAATGAAACACAAGAACTTTTTATATTTATAAATAAATAAACGAATCATATATAAATACACAAATTATTATTATATATATAATCCAGGAGAGTTCAAATATAGGAAACATAACTAATAATAATTTAATATTGGGCTAGAAAACCCCAAAGATAATGTCAGTGCACGAACAAATTGTTTGTGTTTGCGCTCTTCAGAAGTAAGTCAGCTCATCGAAAAGGCTTCCAAATAGGAAATCATGCTCACATAACTGATCTGAATGTTGTTCTTGTGGCGGATATGTTACAAGACAAAATATGCTTAACAATGAATGTGTATCCAAAACCAATCATTATTTACGAAGTTTGTTTGTGTTCCGACCAACTTAAATTCAATCTTTTACTGCATCTTTTATGTTAAAACCAGAAAAGATATGTTACTGAATATGTTACTACCTTTGAATTAGAGCCTATATTTTTATAATTATTAAAGTAATAAGGACAATATTATTATTAATACTTTATTTAATTAACACGTTTCCTTATTAATAATTGAAAAAATTGGCATTCTCACAGTTGCTGTCTCACAGTTAAACCATAAAATGTTTTCTGACAACTAAAGTGTAATTGTAAATTAATTCGTATAGTTTCAGGATTGTAACAATTTTGGTTTATAAGTAAAAGTAATGATTTAATAGGCTCTTCCTTTTTCAATACAAGGAACAACATTACAAAATCCAGAGGCAATGTTCCAGTGAGCATCTTCCTGTACTACAAATTAATGTTGGAAGAGCATAATTAGGCAATTGAACATGCAGACAACAAATCTTTGCGCTGCCAAAACGCGATTTCGTCTTTAATAGCCAACTTCGCATTATTAGCCACCATATTTTACTTATTTTATTAATTATTCATTAATTTATGAAATCTAATGATAGGATTTTGATTTTATATACGTTTCTATTTATGAATATAAAGTGAATTTTATAATAAATAGTTTGGTGGTAGTAAATAAAAATGACATAAATAACAAATGCAATTTATCAATTATATCGGTTATTTCTTATTTTGCAGCTACCGGTCCTCGAACCAAAACACATTTGACTCATTGTCTTTTTAATTATCCAGTGTACCACCCGAGCTTGTCAAGATGTACCATTTTCAGTTTTATACCAAGTGAAGTTTTTTTGATCAAACTTTTCTTTGAGCGCAAGCCTATTTGTCATTAATTTACAGCTAAATTTCCAAATGGTCACTCCCGATAAGTCACATTTGAATTGATCATGCTAACAAATGAAACGATAATGAGCTTAAATATTATGGTATCACTCTTACCTCAGTATTTCATAAGATGCTAAATGCATATCATGAAATAGGCTGGTTTCTTCCTTACTTGACACCATAAAGTATTTTCATATCCCTTCCACGGTTGCAAAAAGAAAATTTTAATACATGATTAACGTTTCTTAATGTATTTTTTATTAAATTAATTCTAAAAATTTTAAAAAGCGATAAATTTCATAAGTACTAACACTATTTGTCAATATTATGTTAAAATTAAATATATCAATTTAGAGGGAATACTGTATTATTTCTACATTAATTTAAAATATATTTTACTCTACCTCAATGATAATGAGCCTTCTTGTGCCTAAAAATACATTGATTTCTGCTACGCATAATCAAAATTCGAAAAAAATCTGCACGATTTTATATTTGCATGGCCTTTATATTTAATTAGCAGCTATATGGTTTAACAAGCCAAAAACAAAATAACAGTCAAGGATAATAAGCGTCATTTTTTTCACACCTTGTTTAACGTCATTTAGCCTAATTAAGCATGTTCTGTTACATATTAAACAACTCCAAATAAGCTGCATGTTTCATTAATATGATCTGACCGAGTGTCACATCGAATTTACATCAATCTCTTCTAATACTAACTTCGTATATTTGGGTGTCAGTAAAAAATGAATTATATTTAACACACCTACACAAACAAGCGTGAAAAAGTCTTGATTAAACTAAAAATGAACTTTCAAGTTTTTATCTTTTTATTTTATCCACATATGCCGTTAACTACGTTATTTCGAAATGGGAATTCTCTCAATTGATCTTTGTAAACATTCATTCTTAAACTGACGTATTTTAGTATAACAATTAAAACATTTTAAATAACGTTGAGCATGATTCATTAAATAATGAGTCAGATTTGCATCGGATACATTCAGTTAATCGTCTAGGCGAGTTATCAACCTGCGACATGCAACTGATTTATCTGCTCACTATCATTAAATTATTAGAAGCTACACCAGATGTCTCATTAAAATCTTGTTGAATGTCTCCATGGACGACTTTCGTGTCTATAATCTATTAAACAATTTATTTTAACACCTAAGTTTTAAGTTATTTTAGTAAACAAGCATTGATTATGCGAATAGAGACAATAATTAATTTAACAGCACTTTTAACAATAACACAAATACAAATTATTCCTTTAATTAAAATTAAAAATCAAGCGAAACGATAATGATTTTCACAATATGAAACAATTTGATCTTCCACCGCTTCTGTGAACCAAGTTTGCGCGCTTCGTAAAGTCGCCCAGTCTAAGCAGTAGTGCAAAATAACATTACTGCCACCAGTCGCGCGTACTGCTGCATTTCATACTTCTATGATCACCGTAATTATACAAGGACAAACAGAATTACGCGGATCAAACCGCATTTCATAGTTAAACTAGTTAAAAACAATATATGTGGCTTTCATCCCTAGCAGGAGTACGTAATCTTCGTTTAGGAACAACAAAATCCCTTTGTGGCGAGCAGAGTTAAGGATAAAAGTGCAACGTGTGCCGCGTTCCACGAGTGAGGACGGTATATTAATTGAGGTTTGATCCTCGTTAGTCAGTTTGCCGTCCTGCACATATGATAATCACGGAAGTTCAAAATGCGACAGTACATGTGATTTATTGGAATTTTGCTGTGGTGGCAACTGGTTAGATACGATGGAATTATTATCCATCTCAAGCTCGCCAAGTTGATTTAAATAGCTGTCATCACGACGCGCGCAATCAATGAATTATTAATTGCAAAACTTAACCTCTAGTTAGGACCTCATTTCACAAACACACACACACAGATATATATATATATTTATATATATATATATATATGCGCACACGCGTGAAAACACGCATATAGACACATATTTATAAAATTTTGGCATGAAAAATGCAGCTTCAATTCCACGTAATAAAAGTGTTACTTCAACCAGCTATTGAATATAAAATTATTACAAAGGCACAATCAGAGCTTTTCCGCAGCTTTCGATGCAAAAATTTAAGATATTCAAATAAAAAATAATACATTTCAAGTGGAATGAAAAAATTTGCCGAAGGCTTTACATGAAGGTAACTCTATTACTGCTTGAATACACATTCGTTTAAAAGAGTGTATCGTCCAGATGTCCCACATTTCAGGAATAAGTACATTGAGGGTTTAGCGGTAGATTTTCTGATTTGTGATTACAGTTTCGAATTACTTCTAATGACAAATGTCGACATTGATGTTAAGTTATTTTAATTGAGTCGTTTGACTAATAAGCGAGAATTTTTTGAAACTATAACTTATATGACAATATAAAGTTACCCACAAATATTCATCGAAAACGACCGTTCTGTTGGCTTTTATTTACATAATTAGACATTTGTAATGTTGGCTGTTCTACCATTTCCGATTTATGTATTGCGAATAGATAGTGTGATTACTTGAGTACGAGAAACCCTTTTTGGTGTAACATTTTAGTCATCTTTTGAATGTTTGCGCAGTGTGAGCTTCAAAATATTGAATCACCGCGATTTCAGTTCGCTGGTTGTCGTTTCAAAGTAGCTCCAAAAGTGCAAAATTGCTTGTCAATATGCATCTCTGAATGAAATCATTTAGCAGATTATTTCCATCTATAAGTGGCACAGTTAAACAAAATATGCGATAAAATCCCAATTTTTATTAAAGTGAATTAAACGAGTTGATTAAATTATGAGCAATCCGATCGAAAATATCCGCTTTAATGCAGCCAAAATATTTTGAACCTGCGGCAGGAAAGCCTTCCAGTTTCTAGAAGTGTTTTATTTAATCGCTAGTTGAATCATTTAAAAGATAGCCAAAACATCGTCAACCAAACCAGCACGCTTATTCACCGCATAAAATTTCAAATAGCTAAATAAAGCACAAAAGCTCTTTAGACTGGCGTGGTTTTGCATAAACTGTTTATATTTCGTCATCAGTACTTTACACATGGATCTAATGCATTAAGTGAATTTTATTCATTTCAACTGAATGACATCTGCATTTTCATACCGTAGCTTATTTCCCTCGACCATCTTAGCAAATGTGCGCTCTCATTTGCTTGATAGCTCATTCTTTGAAATTAACTAATTGTTGATGCAACGAAACAGCAGTAAGACTATTGGATAAACAAGAAAACCCATAGAAATAAAACAAATCGAATCATGACAAGCACCGATTGGCCTCTGTCTAATTTTTAATAAAATAAGACCTCATTTTGTAAAAAATCGTAAATTTTATTAGTACTAAAATGTTTAACTTTGAGGAATCATGAGTTAAAACCTGATTAAGATATTTAAGCATACATCTGAATGGGCGGTTGTGACAATCAGGAAAACAAACAGTTAACTGCTAATTAATGTCAGTCCATTCTATTCGCACACTTGCTATCTTATTTGATGTTCAGTTTATACCAGAAATACATATAATAAACTCATACCATAATAACTCAATTCAATATATATTCCCCAGGTTATTATGAATAATAACTATACAATTTCTTTTCTTGTTTCAGACGTCAAGTTTAATGTCGACGTGAATGTCCAGGAAAATTTCAACTCGTGAACTAATGTGAAAAGAAGTCAGGTATGCAGAGATTGAAAAATAATTAGTATGCATCGTATGGCTGACTACACGCAAATATGGATAAATTCAGAAAACTTCCGCAGTAAAAATTATTTTCAGACCCCAATACTATTCAAATGCATATCAGCTCCTCTACAGTTTACTGTGGAATCGAATTGTGCACGGCAAGACAGCACGAGACCAAACGTTTACATTCGACACAGAGTCAGATTGGGACTTCCTCTGTTTTTGATACTAGTGTTTCTTCTCCGTCAAGACGTCTGCGCAGCCCTACTCAATAATCAAAGTAATGAACAAAAAAACAGAATAATATCACGTTCCTCAGGTAACTTTTCGTTGATCAATAGACAGCGAGTCATGTCAGGTCATTTGCACGAAATGATCAGCGAGGGTTCCGTAGCGGAATATTTAAAACACAAATCAGTAAACAGCACCGAGATTAGATACAAAACTGTCAAAAGAAATAGCTCAATTCTTATAGAAAAATATCGAGATGAACTATTAATGGAATTGCCTGGATCTCGTCGCACACGAAGAATACGACAAGCTGGTGTTCCAAGAAGAGCCATCAGTGTTCTACGAGGTGGTAGGATAATGTCGTCAGAATCGGAATTACACAGTCAGTCACAGGCTTCCAAATCCTGTAGCCAAGTTGTTGACAGCATTGTTTACTGCGCAAACAGATTTAACGCTTCTAATTTGATCCACTTGAATGGCGGCTACGACTTCGGCTTCGGTTCTATTGACGAGGTAGAAGCGATGTGCCGGTAACTCAAAATTTTAATGTTAAATGTGTTTGTCAAATAAGTTAACGTAAATTGAGCACGTTCTCGTGTTTGTAGAATATTAAAGAGAGAAAATTGCAGTTTTTGTGCGTATGCATTATTTTTACCAAGAGACATCCTGCTTCAGCTGTCTTTCTTAATTGCTTTCTGAATCCGGTAAAAAGTCCTAAAAACCGTGTTAGATAGCTTTCTCATGTTTTCATAAAATAAAATTATCCTATAATAACAAATGAACAAGATGGTTTGTCTTATTTATTTAAGTTAGATAAAAATTTTATTGAATTAGGCAGAGCAAAAATTCAAATGTTAGTCCAAAATGACCCCATAATTTACTTGACAGTTTGTTGGCTAACATAACTTTGTTTTGTAGCGGTTTGATCCTCGCTAGTCAGTTTGCCATCGTAATCTGATTATGTTTATGGAAGGTCGAAACGCGTCTGTACATGCGTCTGACCGTAGTTTTGTTAATTTTTTCCTTTTTATTTCAAAAGCTTACTTCGACATTTCTCACGTGTAACTTGACCGGTTTAATCGGAATGAATTGAAGTTATGAACGATTTCTTAAAAAGAAAATCCTAGAAATTTCTAGACTAATATGATAATTGTTAGTTCTGCGTATCAAATATACGGAAAACGAGAATCATAGCAGAAGTTTAGCATTGTTATAAAATTGTGCAGTGAATTGACTAAACGACTTTTTGTGCAATTTCATCCCTTTTTGCTTGGATATTGCGAAATATATGCTTGTAAAGTTTCTCATGTACACATCGTTGTATAATTTATACTAGCTCCACAGATTGAACTGCAATGCGTGTACGATGATCTATTTATCTCCATGTTGCGTTACGCTATGCTGATCACGTTCCTGCATTGTAAGGGTATCTCAAATATGACAAGCATGGGATGGTTGAATCCGACAAAGACAGTAACACTCTTCATATGGAATAGGCGCCTAATATCGTTTTTCACGTCACAAATAACCATGGAAATGAAATAAATTAGTGATTCAATAGTACTTTTCCGTGGCGCAAAAAATATAACGAATCACCTTATTGACATTGACTTGCCGGATAGAAAAGCGATAGTAAGCAAACGTAGATACCTCCATCTGCTATTAAATCTACATTTTTTTACTTGTCAACAAATATTACCCTTGTGGTTAATAGGAAAAGAGAGAATTTTGATTAATAAATGTAACCCAGCGAAATATGACCAACGGTTTGAAATACTTCGTGTACACCACCGTTTACCATGTAGCCGCAATAAATTTGTGCATAGTAAAACGAATTGGGCTGTTGACAACTTTGGCATGTGCGCGTGATAATGCTGAAATCAATATTGATGACATAATTTAAACTAAAATTGAAGAGACTATGCGACTTAATCAACTCTGTATATTTCTGACGCTAGAAATTTGGTTTAGCTAAACGAATATTGGTTACGCAGGCGGTGATAACAATTACTATAACCAAGGTTGCGATTTTGATATAAACACCTGACTCTTTATGTAAATACATTTGTCAGCATAAACAAAGCATTGTATAGTGTTGAAAAGGCAATTTATCCAATAGACCGGTTTTGTCCTTATTGGGAACTCATCAGGTACTCGCCAGAACCTGGGCTCCTCTGCTTCAGAATCTGATGCTCTAACCACTGAGCCTCCTCGCGGCAGGATGGCTCAGTGGTTAAAGCACCAGATTTCGAAGCACACGTGCCTAGGTTCGAGCATTGTTCACAGCAAATTCTTGGTTTGATTGGTTGTTTATCTCTGTAAACAGCCAAATTTACGACATTCTGAAATACGTATATTACGTAGGCTGTCACCGAATGTAGTAGAGACGATAGGTTTCCTAATTCGAGACGAAAGCAACAGTAAATGGGAATGTTTTCTGGATAGCTGCATAACAAGCAAATTACAGTCAGTGAATATAATCTTTAGAGAAAATTGAAAGACGCTTCGCTATATGGCATCCATAGGCTTCTGGAGAAGTTTGGGCTCAAATAGATCAATCGTTACTCATTTAAACATAACTTGCTTGTGTATCAACATGTTATTTGTTCTCAAGTAAATTATGACTCTGGACGTACGTTTGTCCGTTAAATATTTACATTCGGCATGGTCGGAAATTTAATGGATAATTGACCTCTAAGAGATGTTATTAAACTCAAACGCCATTATTATAATCGGAAAACCCTTAATTGCCCGGGTGGTGTTTAAAGTTACTTAAATGAAGGTTGTGAGATTGATATAATCACCAATCCTATTATGTATACGTTTGTGAGTAAAAAAATCATCTTATCAAATGGAACTATGAAGAATCTCTTAAATTGAAATGTGTTGGATAGAAAAATTAATTTTTCAAAATTCACTGGTAGGATATTTGACATTCTATGCTAGGAGTGAAATCATTGATGCGCAATCTCCGTTTTTTTGTACAATTCGTCGTTAGGTGAGATAACTCTGATGACATGTTAAAGACGGGAAGGCAAATACTTAGCTAGCTTATCGTAAATCTTTAAAATGTGAGATTGAACAGACGGATTTCCTATCCTTAATCGTTTTTATTATAAAGTCTGAAAAAATGCGAATAATTTTGCATTACTTAACAAATTCACATTAGTTAAAGTTATTCCCGAAAACATCAGATAATATTTGTCAGTCAATTAATTTGCTCTATTTTATTACACTATTACAAATTGACATTAAGATGCTATAATAATAATATGTAATAATAATAATAATAATAATAATAATAGCAACCAATAATAATAATAATAATAATATAGTAACTAATAATAATAATAATAATAATAATAATAATAATAATAATAATAATAATAATAATAGTACTAAAAGGTGTTTTTAAATTTTTTATTATGTGAATAAGATTCAGTGTTTTATCGCGATGTGCTTTTCCTGCGTTTGACATTGTAGAACAAAATGGCATCTTCAGGTGCAAAGTTGTTTCAGAGAACGTCTTATGCAGCGTTGTTGGGGGCCTGGTATGTCTAGCTTTCAGTACTCTATTTGGAATTACCTGTCTGATCCAGCTCCACACGAACGCGCTGCCAACTACCTCTGCCATCCGCATAATTTGCAAAGTAAGATTTTTCAAAGTCAGTTCCACTCCTTAAATATATCCTGGTTACTGTCCGAATGTGTTAAATGTCAATACGAGACAGAGAAATTCAGTATCTCACTTTAATGTTTCTTTCTACATATAATTTATAATTTGCAAACTTTAGCAAAATTGATAATTGTATAGTCACGCCGGCCTCAGGCGCGTAACTATGCCGTTTCTCGCTTCACTCAGTCACAACAAACCCAGTAGGTTTCTAAAATTGGCAACGGGTTACTCATGCCAAAATGATATGTACAGTCATTGTTCAAATAAATAAATAATTAAATTACGACTCATAGATTGCTACACGCTTTCGAATTTACCAGCTTATATTTTTAGCTATAAAACATAACAGCCAATGAGCCTCGGGCCATAAACACAATACACAATAGCCAATCGCTTTGTCAATTTGGTCGCTGATACCACATTCATTGAGGTAATTGGAATTACCTGTCCAATGTGAAACGGTAAAATAAATTATTGTTAAACATATTTCGGTAGTATCTAGCGTGTTTTGGTATGATAGCACAAGCGGTAGACTAATGAGTACTTTTGTTATCCGATAAACAGTTTCATGTATGAATTTTTCTAACCACAATAGTTTATTTGTACTTTTAGAATCATTTCCGGCTCACTTTAAAAATAATGTTCTCATTTTCTAACTAAAACGTATGATTACGATAAATCAATTAGCTATTTTTTTAAACTCATCTATATATACTAAGATCGTATATTTTTTGGAATGCCAGCTACAATAAAATTAAAATTACTATTCACATATGTAAATATATATATATATATATATATATATCCAGGAAACACCGGCCTACAGAATATAATGGAGCAAAGTATACTATATAAATGGTAAGTAGACAATCTACTATTGAAGAGCTGTAATTCAAATAAAACTTTCAGAACAAGCCAACAAAACCGACCCAGATATGCAAAATTGGACGACGACAAAAAACGCTTCGTTTACTCGAATTTCAACGGTTCCTAGAGAACTATGGCAGTTTGATATGGTCAATCCATCGGAAATCCAAATGCACGCGAAAATATGTTCATTTTAACAGCAGAGTTCCCAAAAATCTTACAATAGAAACAAGGTAAATACATTTTTGTCCGAGTCTTGAAGATATTTTTCGAGCGCAAAGCTTAGGAAGAGCTAAAGATATTTAAAGAATATCCAAGAAATGGACATTTGTCCGGATAAATTCAATTAGGTTAGAACGAGGCCTTGGTCGATTAGCGTTACAGAAGAGAGTAACAGAAAGGTCTGTCTGAACTTAATTTTACGAAGAGATCTTCCATTGTCCTTTGGACTAGAAGAATAAACCGAATCATGAGAGAAAGCTTTTCTTGATTGAAAGTAAACACCAATTTCATTACACAACTAGTAATGCTTTTAAGGCTAAAGCTCAACTGCCTACTTTCTCTAAATCACGTATTGCTTACTATTTTAAATGTGGTGTGTGTAAAGATAATAATCGAACTTGTATATTTATATTTTTGTCTGATTAAAATAAATGAGGCATAAAATTGCAAATGCAATTTATCATCTAGACGAGTCTTATGCTTTGACTAACCAAGTTACATTAGTTAGTATATAACTGAAAATAGTGTGTAGTGTAGTGTGCGGCAGGATAGCTCAGTGGTTAGAGCACCAGATTCCGAAGCAGACGTGCCTAGGTTCGTATCCTGTCCGCGGCAAATTCTGGCCAGTACTTGATGAGTTCCCAATAAGGACGAAACCGGTCTACTGGATGAATTGCCTTTCTACACTATACCATTCTTAGTTTATACTGACATATGTAAGTAATTAATGGGTCAGGTGTTTATATCAAGACCGCAACCTTGATTATAATAATAATTGTTATCACCACCCGCGCAACCAATGTTCGTTTAATTATATAAATGTTCATTTCAATACCACTTCCCATGTAATGTGGTGTCTGTTCAGTAATGACAGATTGGACATAGTTAGTTGGAACTTTGGGTCTAAATGGATGCCATATGAGCTCCACCTAAAGGAAAAATTGACTAACCAAGTTACATTTGTTAGTATATAACTGAAAATTGTGTGTAGTGTAGTGTGCGGCAGGATAGCTCAGTGGTTAGAGCACCAGATTCCGAAGCAGACGTGCCCGGGTTCGTATCCTGTCCGCGGCAAATTCTGGCCAGTACTTGATGAGTTCCCAATAAGGACGAAACCGGTCTACTGGATGAATTGCCTTTTCTACACTATACAATTCTTAGTTTATACTGACATATGTAAGTAATTAATGGGTCAGGTGTTTATATCAAGACCGCAACCTTGATTATAATAAAAGTAACAAATAAGTTCAATTATGACCAGAAGGATAGACCAAAGACAGCATGAACGGAAAATATAATCTTCTGCACATTCGTTTCGTGCATACTGGTGACGCATCAGTAGGAGCCGGTATTACGCCCTTTACCCACTATATATTTTGGTGAGGAATGTGGGAAAATAGGATGGTACAATCTCCTAGACGAATGTGTGAACCTGCAGTAGTGAAGCTAACATCAAATAAAGTCTCGAAAATGCGAATTCAACGCTAACTCACTCTATATAGTATATATACCGAGTCTGTAAAGGATACCAACACTATGACTATTGTGTCAGTACCCGATACCAATTGTTATATATTTAATTGGATTATATAATTATTGCCGCGAAATATGATAACTGATATCGATCAAGGCCAGTGTGTACGGATTGACTGGAGTAACAGGTATTCAGAAATAAGTGCAATTCTCACTTTTGTTGAGCAATAACATACATTAAAATCCATCGTGTTGGTACAATGTACCGACTCGGCAATCATAGTGTTAGTACCATGTACCTATAGTGGTGGTATCGCGTACTGAAACAATAGCCATAGTGTTGTTATCATTTACAGACTCGGTATATATATTATCTAGAGTGAGTTAGCGTTGAATTCGCATTTTCGAGACTTCATATGACGTTAGCTTCACTACTGCAGGTTCACACATTCGTTTAGGAGATTGTAACGTCCTCTTTTCCCACATTCCTCATCAAAATATATAGTGGGTAAAGGGTCTAATACTGGTTTCTACTGATGAGTCACCAGTATGCACGAAACGAATGTGCAGAAGATTATATTTTTTCCGTTCATGCTGTCTTTGGTCTACCCTTCTGGTCATAATTGAACTAATTTGTTACTAGGTGCGCAACAACTGATACATAATTGCATTTATATTAGTTTTCCGCAACAAGGAATATCTATGTAGTGTATTGTGTGGAAAGGCAATTCATTCAGTGGACCGGTTTATTCCTTGTTAGGAATCCATCACGTATTGTTCGCGGCAAATTCTGGACAGTACGTGATGAGTTCCAAATAGGGACTAAACCGGTCTACTGTATGAATTGCCTTTTCCACCCTATACAATACTTATTTTGTACTGACAAATGTCTGAACATAATGAGTCAGGTGTCTATATCAAGATCGGCACCTTCATTAAAGATAAAGAAACAGGTAGTTGTGATTAAACCCGCCACATGGAAATATTCATCTAAAGATATCTGGTTTTGTTTTATACATTTATTGAATCAATTCTTAACGTCGTTTCTGCTACGCAGAATCTTTGTTCCATGTGTAAAATTCTTATTTCATTAAAATGACAGTTTTTTATCGACATCGATACACTTGTCTTCGGTTGCACGAGCAACGTGTCGAGCAGTGTTCTAATTTAGCTAGTCATTTGGTTCAGGAAGCTGTTCATCGACTCTCACGCAGTGATGTGCTTGGCAATGCAACTTCAGAAGCTGGTTACGCTAACTACATTATTGGTGAATTAACTGAAACAAAATGCAGGTAAGCTGCATTAACAAAGACTTGCTTCACGGCTAATGTACATTATGCACTGTCAAAATTGTCCCACATTTCTATTATAAATGTATGGTGCGATTAGGGCGTAAAAGCATATCCTACTGATGAGTCGCCAAGAAGCGCGCAAAACAAATGTGCACATGAGATTAAGCTGTCCATCCATGCTGACTTTGGTTTATCCTTCTGGTCCTGTTTTAAATTATTTGTTAATAGGTACGCCACACCTAATACACACTTGCATGTATATTAGTGCTCGGAAAACAGACAATTACTTGCTGTCATATATTTGATTAATTGATATCATGATTACCGCGAAAAGTGATATGTGATATCAATCAAGGACAAAGTGTGTGGATTTGCTCGAGTTACAGGTTTTCAGAAGCAGTTGTAATTCTTAATTTTCGTGAAATTTAGCATATCTTCAAATCCATTGTGTTGATATCATGTACCAACACGACTACCGTAATGTTGGTACCGTGTATCTATTCGGCAACCCTAGTAGTGGTATCAAATATCGATTCGACAACTAAATTGTTTAAAAGATGTATTATTTTGTTTCTCAGTGCTGTCCTTGCCTGGATTTGACCGCATTTTGTGTGGACACACTCAGGTGGTCGGTCTAACCTTATCTTTTTCACGATAAGAATTAGTTGATGTAATTTCATTTCATCCTTTCTCTTTAAGTTTTCAATTAGCTGATTGTCTGAAAGTGCTTTAGGATCAATGTGGCGGATCTTGATCCCAAAGCGCTTTCAGACAATCAGCTAATTGAAGGCTTAAAGGAGAAGGGACAAGTGAGAACCCATCAACTGAGGCCAAAAATTAACATCATCTGAAAAGATAAAAGGTTCAAGATTTTGCCGACCTATGAGTGCTAACAATTGTCCCGCACAAGAAAAATGCGGTCAAATCCGAAACTAAATTGTTTTTACCATGTATAATATCTCTGCAACTAACTGAATCTAAATATCATGCTAGTTGTTTTGTTTACAAATATATTCGACATAATCCATTTTTCCAAACCAATGATAAAAGGGAGAATATCTGTAGTATGATGTATTTGCTGATATTTCATTCTTGGCGAATAATTTTATGAAAATCGACCTGCCTTTACAAGCCATTCTGAATTTTACAATTTGTGAAAACTTCTTTCAACTTAATGAAAATATTTGTACAAATATACATATCAGAGTAATCACTAGAATTGACTATTAATGATAACTAATGCACGAAATATATGTCAGCTTCATTTTAATAATCACGTTTAGATTTTAGTCAGGTAAGCCTGAAGTTTTTATAATATGATGTTTTTAATTTCATTCTGTAATTGATTCAGGTTAAGATCTCGACTGTGTAATATAAATGCATTTAATTGAAAGCGGTATGTTGTACTAGGATTCGTATAAGTTTATTTTGATATAAATGAATCACAGCATTTTTTACTTTTGTGGAAATGTGTAATCGTTTGCAAGTAATTCACCCTGATATCGAGAATGCATCAGTTAAATCTCTATCTATGTTGTGCTTTAAGATGTTAAAGCATAAGCTGTTTGGAGGAAATGGCCTTGTCCCACCTAAATTGAGTAAATTAGTATTTATTAAATCATTGTGGCATATACATACATCGTTTGCCTTCTTTAACCACTAGTACAGTTTATCAGCGTGTTAATTTTGCTTTAAGCGGAATGTATCACCAATGACCGTAGCGATGAAAGTGAACAAAAAACTTTTTGTAGTCTTTATCTAAACTTGTGAGTTCACTTTGGAAAACAAACATGAACTGACCACGTCGTCCGAATCAATTTAGAATCAGAATCGTATGCGTGATATCACTAATACAATACTTAGCATAGTAGGCATCGTTTTTTAGGCAATAAAATATGAGTATTAAAAAATTGATGCGTCCAACATATCATGTTGAAAGGATTTTAATTTATAGAGCTGTCATCGTAATCGGGATTAGTCTATGATAGATTTCAAGAAGAAATGTCGAATCAGCTTGACGCGTAACTAAATATCGACACAGAACTTTTCTCATTAGATTCATTTATGAAAATCAACATTTTGCCTTCGTTTGAAATTCCAATGCAAGTTTGTAGCATATATGTTCACAAGAATAACGTGAAACGCCGTTTAAACTGTAAATGCATCTTAATTGTTGCTTATTAAAAGCTAAAAATGTTGGATAAATTTATTGCAGACTAATCTTAAATAAAATTATACTTATTAATTTATAACAAACACGAACAAAAATAATTTGTCTTAAAATATTTTCGCGGGCAGGTAAAATATTTCGGTGTTGAAATAATATAAATTATATTTAGGACAGCTTGCAAATAGTAATGAAAATACTTCTTTGTTAGTCCCAACACAGATTTGGTAAATATGCTATAACCAGTTTCGCAAGTAAATTTATTTCAAATGTTAGTCCGTTTGTAAGATACTGCTCTGTCCAGTGTCTAGTAAGTAAATTTGTTAAACTGAGAATCAATCTAAACTTAAACGCATCACTGCGTTAAACTAACAATAACTTGACTAATCATCTAAATAACAGAATAAGTAAATGATTGGTATGTATACCTTGTCCGAAAATTGACATGCAAATTAAAATTTTAGTTTTCTTCTGCTTCACGTAAAATTTGCATTTTCATTAATTTAAGAGGAAATTAACTTTCATCTTTCAAATGCTTAAAAATAGATATTCCTATTACACCATAATGCATTAAAAAGAAGAAACCTAAAGTTCGCTTCCATTACTTAGATATAGCATACATTCCAGTGAGTATAACTGTTTGGTATCATTTACTGACGCAATAGCCTTAGTGTTATTATTCTTTACAGACTAGGTATATATATCATATAGAGTGAATTAGCGTTGAAGTCGCATTGCCCAGACTTTATATGATGTTAGCTTCACTACTGCAGTTTTACACATTCGTCTAGGATATTGTATCGTCCTATTATCCCACTTTCCTCACCCAAATATATATTGGTTAAAGGGCATAATACCGGCTCCTACTGATGAGTCGCCAGTAAGCACGATACAAATGTGCATTAGATTATCTTTTCCGCTCATGCTGTCTTTGGTTTATCCTTCTAGTCACAACTGAACTGATTTGTTATTAGGTTCGCAACACCTAATGCATACTTGAGTATAACTGTTTGTTTGTATGCGATTCAAATTATTTACATTTATTAAGATTCGGGTATTAGCAATGGGACAATGTAAAGGCATCAGTTTTTAACGTCTGATCAACACGAGTTACGACATCCGGACGAGTGCAACGTGCTATTTTTCATTGTATGTACAAACACATGCATGATAATCTACCTATGACAACGTGGACCTGGTCCACACTTAACAATGAATACCCCAACAAATACTGGTAACATGCTTCATTAGACCTTGTGCAGGAAAAAAACATTTCGCTTATTCCGCTCAGTTTGGGATAAGCGAAGGGTGGTTGTTGCAGGCTGCTACATTATTAACTCTATCTCTTTCCTGGATTTATTTCTATTCTCTAACATATGGCATTTATCATATAGCTACAAAAAATAAACTCAATTCACCTAGACGCAGGTA
The DNA here is from genome assembly GCA_029291075.1 of Eudiplozoon nipponicum. Classification (NCBI taxonomy): domain Eukaryota; kingdom Metazoa; phylum Platyhelminthes; class Monogenea; order Mazocraeidea; family Diplozoidae; genus Eudiplozoon; species Eudiplozoon nipponicum. Next base: position 21,827 of record JAQBSW010002639.1, read on the forward strand.
ATCTGTACATTTCGAAATATAATAGGCAGAAATGAAACATATTGCGCAACAGGGAACAGATTAACTACCTGACCCTTGTTGCACACAAAAAGGTGTTTGGATCCACTGTCTTCAATTTGACTCTGAATATTTCAGCTTCCGGTTTCGGAAATCTTTTTCAACGGAAAGCACAACTTACATACAAGTTGACAATCATTGAGTCAAGTCAACAAAACAATTGATAATCATTAAATCAAGCCACAAATAACTTAACATAATGGTTTTAAAACTGTTTGTGAGATGTGTTTACCGTTAAAAAAGTCTTCCAAAACCGAAAACTGAAATATTCGGATTAAAATTGAAGAAAGTGGATGCAAGCGCTTGGTCGGTTACATCAGAAGCCAGGTAATCTTGGGCGTAAATCTGATTTAGATAAATTGGAAAATATATACATCCTGCGTATTAAAAGCTGCAATTAAGGAGCAAATGAAACTTCATTCGATTTGTGCAGCATCATTCTCTACGCGTTACAGAACTGACAAAAGTCGGACAATGCGTGTTAGTATTACCCCAAGCTCGCGAGCCGAACATTTTCTCTTTAAATGAATCCCTAATAATAGATCATTATTTGCGGAACGCTTTAAAACTTTTACCAAGGCAAAAATGAAGTGCAGTAATTGAAAATGCATGTATCGTGTATATTCTTATGTTTCCACCGAATGTGGCAGAAACGTTAGCAACGAGGCCATCTTGTCTAAACACATAAGACCTGAAAGATTTTGGTCAGTCTTCATCGTGGGCGATATTAACAGTTACGTTGATCTTGTTTTTGGCGCAAAATTACATTGCCTAGAAGATATACTTAAAAATCAGAAAGCCACACCACGACATTTTGAATGCTGGGCAGCACGTAGACTGTTCTAGAATACCACTAAATTCAAGTGAATAACAAGGCGTTGCGCCCTCCTACGAAATGTCCATTTTATACTTAAATTTGACATTTAATGTTAACACATAAATAAAGTAGTTGTATTCAGGACTACGTTGTAATTATGAAATACGTCGATTTGGGCTACGCACTTCTCAATTACACATTTACGCTCAACGTGGTATGAAAGCTGATGCAAAATAAGCGCGAAATGCACGTTAGCTGTTTCGAGGTGAATTCGAAGATTTACTGAATTTAAATGTACGCTTTCACAATGACGAAAACTCAAACATACTATGAACAATAAGTAAATTATTTTGGAATGCGAGCCTTAATAAAATTCATAGTACCCTTTCCATGTGCAAAAATAAAAAGAAATTTTATCAGATACAAGAACCGTTTCTTTCTCATATTCTTCTCAAGTATCTACAAATGAACATCTCTACAAAAATAAATTGATAGACAAAACAAGATAGAAAAATGTAAACATGGAGAGAGAGTGTGTGAAATAAGAGAACAACCAATCAATTGCGCGCGTCACATCAAGTTAAAACTCAATGCTTGAACATGCTTCTTCCGCTTGCATAAATCCGGCTGTAATTTGTTTATCCATAAAACTTCGTGTGTGGCTAACTCCCTTTTTTATTGCATTTAATAATTATATTAAATGCTACGTCTGGAGGATAATAAATGCATAAATTCAATATGCACAGTTCATAGGTCTTCTTAATTGATATTGGAAGCTTCAGAACATTAAGCACTTGATTTTTGGTAGTTCTTTTGAAATTCGGTGCCATTTTTTTCAATCTAGGCTAGTAATTAAATGATCATATTTACTTTCAGTTTATATCAGCAGAATGCAAAAGCTGGTCTTGAAACATTACGGAAAAGAATGCAGATGACAATAACATAAGTGTTACCATTAGGTATAATCCAAGTTCATTGCAAATTATTTGCAAAAATTATCACAAATTAAGATTAGTGGATGAAATATATTCATTCTCAAAACAAATAAATATATCAATTAAATGAGCATTGTCTGCGCGGGCGATGATAACAATTATTTTAAATCGAGGTTGCGAACTTAATATAAACATCAGTATAAATTAGGAATGTCATAATATACTGAATGAAACGGTCATTCTATATGATACAGTTCCTAGTCTATACCTAAAAATGTATTTATATAATTGGACTGATGTTTATATCAAGATCGTAACCTCGATTTGAAATAGAATTTTTTTAAATATCGTTTTGATCGGTGGGCGAAACACAAAAAATGCCTATTTCCGATATGTGAAACGTTAATTTCAAACTTGGCACAAACCCAGTTGTAATATGAATTTTTATCTAAAATGTGTCTATACATCATATCCTACTGAGCTGGCAGAAGACCTATTTATGATCGATTTACAACGCAGTGTACAATCTCCATTGTTGAGGCACTGACATTATAAAGTTTAACTGATAACCTAAATTTCCTGGGGTTTAGACATACCTTATAAATTTTCATTTAGTATCTTTCATAAGAGAAGCTAGTTTATTTTTTAAATTTCTCTCTTGATGATACTGCATTTAGAAAAAAATATTGCTAATTATAAATGGCTTTGCCTTCATCTTTGTGTATAAAATTGATTTATCTTGTAATCTACTTCGTATTTTCCTATTCCCTATGGTTTGAATTTCAAATGCAGAAATTGTTTATGCGCAAAATTAAACTTTGCGGCTTTAGGCACCGTTTTAATTACACAAATTTAACATGAATGAACACCGGCAGTTACTTTTTCGAAATTTATTCGTCAGAGGAAAAAATAATTCCACCATTGAAAATCAGTATTTTTTTCCTTTGATAGAATAATAATACTAAACATCTAAACAGCCCAGGTTCAAATATTTAGAATAAAAAGTTGTTTGTATTTTGGGCAAAAAGTCACATTTTTTAATTAGAAAATATATATCTATACAAATATAATAAAGGATGAAATTCTAATTCAATTATTCTATTGTTCACCGGTGGATAAGAAAGCACCTGCTAATTGATGCAGAAAGATATGTTTTTCTTCAAATTATTAACGCGGCTACACCTCTGTTTTCGAATTTTGGTATTTTGGACTTTGTGGGAATACACCAAATTAAGTGTATTTTAGAAGTGTTCTGTGTTAACTTCACACGCCGAATTTTTATTAGCAGTTAATTGAATTAAAATAAACAGTTACATAACTCTGCATTTATTTCAGAATTATTTCAAGCAGAACACGATTAAAAAATCGAATAATGTTAGTATTAATAAAATGTTTGCACCCAATTTAAATTATCTTTTGCTCCTAGAACAGCGATTAAACCTTAATTTGGATTATTGTAAAACGTTGTCGAATAATTTAATGCTAGCAACGATTAAAAAAATAAATTCTATAATAAGCTCTGTAAGTAATGTAGATATTTTTATGTTTATTTATAATTTTCATAGATTTTTTTAAACGTTTCGAAACAATATTACTAACGTTTCTGAAATTCGCAAGTTTTTAATATGCAATAGAGCAAACAATACGTGCTATAGGCACATTATCAAAACATAAATGACACAAATTTCCTGTAGAATGGAAATTGACAATAACCTGTTTGAAACTCCAAGTGTGAGTAGTATTTTGCTATAATTGACTTTCAAAAGTAGTGCTTAAATTAACGGAAAGGAGTTCAAATATAATAATTTCCAACATTCTAAAAATGACTAAACTAAAACTTGTATAATAAAATATATGGCATTATTTATAGATTTTGGCGTAAAAAAGTAAAGGAAATATTTTGGTTACCTGAACCAACATGAATGAAATAGTATTGCCAAGTTGAACCGAACTCACAGTCATGCGCTCCAGTTAACTTTCAGAATGACAGAACAAATACCGTAGCCCTGAACCTCCGAAAAAGTGTGTGCAGAAATTCTGAAAAGCACCATCTACCATATCACCGTATAAGGGATCAAAATGGAAACTTTCCGATAACGTCAAATAAGGACGCTTTAAGACTGATTTTCTTAGCATAACATATCATTTTAAAATGCCAAGGTCATTTGTCTGATGTCATTTCATGCCATGGTGGAAACTGATGGCGCTTTTTAAAAGACAAAAAGAAAATCTAAGCACTATAGTAACTTGTGATTAAATATGTCCAAATAATCTAGGTATTCTGCTAAAGTGGTCCTGACTTTTTATATCTTTTTTATCTGATGGTGAGGTTAGAAATTGAAATCATTGCCAATATTAAGGCTTCATTAAGTAAACTTTTCTTGAGATACAAGAAAAATAAGGCTTTCCTCAATATAAGCGATTAATTTATAGCCAACCTATTAAATTAACATTTTAGGTAAAAAAATAGTCATATCTTCAGCTGGTATAATCATGTAATTTCTATTGCAGCATGTTTTTTATCTTATTTAACTAGCAATATTTACTTTAGAATGATCACTGATACTATCTTTTGTGATTAGGAATTTATTTTAAACCATATAAATAGTTTTAAATGTTCTCACGGTATTAGACATTATTCAACAGACATGGGTTAAGCTTTTCACATACAAAAGCATAAAATTAATATAACAGGTTCCAATTTACCTGCGGAAGTTTTGGAATCAAATGATTTTCTTTCCCTAGAATCCAATTTTTTAAAATATTTATAAATAACATAAAGTATGTATTCATTTTGTTAGCAGTAATAATACTTAGCCTCAACTATCCCACTTAAATTTTATTTCGCCAGGTACTTTCTTTGGTGTTGAAAATAACGTAAATGAAATCACCAGAAGAATATTAAACAAACAGACATATTAACAATTAGATGTTCCTATCAGTTACACAAAAATTGAGATGAAGTATCCAATCCATAGGGCATATCGGGTTCTTTTCTAATTCAACACATTTGGAGATTTTTATGTCAAATCTTCCAACATCTTTACCGACAAGAAAGAATTTTGCTACAGTGGCAGGAAATATTATCTAAAGCTTTCCACATCATTAGCCATACATTGACAGTAACTGCTAAATGCCAAAACAGATCTTAATTACCGCGCGTGCATTAAATTGTAATCGGAAAGGTTTTCAGTTACAGCTTGTCCTGAACTCGTCTGGTAGGAGGAATATATTTTCCTTCCAAGACAAATTCTCAAAGCCTCCATCTCAAATATGCAAAAGTTATAATACTAGAAGGTCACTTCTAAAATTAGAGCCCCTCATCAGAAGTAATAATTAAAATACAAACCGGTTTGTTGGGATAACTTCTGTGAAAAGTCATAAGTAGGTAATCATATATAACGAAAGTGATATCAAAATAAAGATATCATGCAGATTTATGCAGTAATTGGCAACATAAATTGATAAGTTAACATTAGGAGATTCTTTTTGAATGTAGTACTCCTCGTCATAAGTATTAATTAGAAAACGAACTTATTGTTGTGATAAGTCCTCTGAAAAGACATATGGTATTAATTTTACATAGCGAAAGCGATATAAATATAAAGTTATCATGCATATTTATGCACTAATCTCCAATATATATTGATCCGTTAACATGGCATCACAGAGTAAAAACACGGTTCAAACAGTTTATTATCAACCATTTAAAAGTTCACGCCTAACAAACATAATTTTCATCAGCTGACAAACTTGAAAAAGACTCTACAATATATAATGATATAATTTTTATGTATAAAGTTTACAGAGATAATATTTGTTAATATTTCATCAGAAATATCATTGGATATCAAATGTATATAATCGATGCATTTTAATAATCTAATCATTGTTGCGCGAAAAAAAGTAGTAATGTCCATACACTTTACCAGATTCTGCTGTTCAAACCAGTGCAGTTGATTCCTCGGAATCTCAGTCATTCAACTGTTCTCCTGTCTTAGTATCTCTGTCCACTAGGCTAAGTGGTTTAACACAACTATCTAGGGAAAGCCAGTGCTCTTTGTCAGTTATTTCAATAACAACTTTCTTAGTCATTATTTGAAAAATGAAACAAAGAAAAATATTCCTCGTTTCCTTAAACATATGCGATGCTAGTATCAAAGCGAAGGACTCATAACACTTAAACCTAATAATCACTGTTTTGGTTGGTGCCCGAGGGCACATCTTAACTCTAAGAGCGCCCACAAACCGGTCTAACACATTACCGATTACGCATCGTCAATAACTCTATAAGAAGATTGTGTAACAGACTAATTCCATCAGTACTCCTTACCGCAGACTTATCTTCACGCGGTCGCTGAAATCGCTCTACAGCAAACTTAAAATTCTGCTTTGCCTGTGGTTGAGACATGAGCGGAACGGCTACCGCTAATACCTGCTCAATTAGGAATCCAACCTTAGTCTATACACCATTGCGCCCAGCTTTGTATTGGTGGAACACATGGTAAGGTTTTAAGATTTAGGAAACCAAATAATTAACCACATGTGGTTGTGGTATGCAAACTGGTCTCACAATATTGGTTCCAGTTTCCACTTTATCTAAACCCTCGTACCTTTTTCTTAAGCCTATTCATCATAATTATGCACAGCAAACAAAATTCGTTAGTAACTAATGTTTCACTGTCATGAAACCATACTGAAAATATTAAACGATTATGATGTATTTTATACTAGTGATCAGAATATTGCACTTACAGCAAGACATCTGTCCTAACGTCTCCGACACCTGTGTAATCATCTGGACTTTGAGAAAAACATACTCTTGCAGACCATAGCTGAACATCAAATGTCCAACTTATCTGATTACACTCTGGTCACATCAGAAAGATCTCAATGCATCAAAATAAGCACGCTTTGCTTCTGTTCCATGTTGGTGCTGCGTCCTGAAGAATTGCTCGAATCAGTATTCAAGGCATTTTTTGAATGATATCACTTTCAATGAAATAATTCTTTTTTATTAGGTCATTTCATTTTTGCGTATTTCAAATTATAAATGTTTTGCAAATCTAAAGATGCCGTAGATGGATCAGTGGTCTTTTAATATTTGAAAAAGTAGGGAGCCATTTAGTTTCCTACTCGTTGATAACCAAGGCATGGAAATAAATATTAAGTCAAGTATTGAACTATTATTTGTGTATTCAACCCGTTTCTCCTCAGTCCAAATTTATTAACATATTTAAAAAAAATCAAATAGACTAATCTTTTAAACCGAGTTTGCGAGATTGAAGTAAACACCAATCCCATTGTATTAAATAAGTCGTCGAACAACAACAATGGGATTGGTGTTTACTCAAAGCTCTCAAACTTAATTTAAATTATTCATACCAGCACCCTCGCAATCAATTATTGTTCAAATATATCAATCGTCACATATTTTCATTGTTCTATATTATGATTGGGTCTATTTATATAATGGATTTGAGATTGACCACGAATTTACGTACGGATGTGTTGGATAAAGCACTTAATATAGAGCCAAATATAAATTTAAATAGAAGCGGAATCAAATACGACTCTTGATTTGATCCCTAACTTACTTTTAACAATTTTTATTGATACCTATTAATGTTAAAAATAGTTTTATTTTCTTTAGACATTAGCAAAATAGCTTATGATTGTATACATTAGGATTCAACTTGCTAACATCCGTTATAACTACACGAAATGAAAATAAATAAAGAGCTTCTGAATTAACAATACACAAAAAACATAATCGCAGTTATGTCTATCGATTTAGATAGAATAATTCCACAAGTTTATTTGTAACTGTTGACCTTTGGTTTGTAAGCCAATGCCGATCTACCTTAAATCCTTACGACTAATCGTATCACGAATATTTGGTAGTTAGGTAATTTAGTTTATAGATCTATAATTATTTACTTCTTTTCGAAAACGAGCCATTTTCAGTTTTATGTGAGCATTTACGAAGTAGGCCATTTTCAATCACGCGATTTTAAAGCATACACTCTAAATTTAGAATTTTCTTAGTCAATTATTATAAATTGGTGACCAAAATATCAAAATGGTTTTTTTGCTTCTTAAATTTAATTTCTATAATAACGTCCCACGTGTCCATAACATTCAATATAAAATTCTCATATTTCGAATCAACAGTTGGTCGTTTTCCTAATTTTTCAACATTTTTGCTACCTTTCTTAAACATAATAATGCTAAGATGCTTACATGCATCTGAGCACAAAAATCATTTGACTTATTAGTATGTCAACATAATATAAATTACAATAATCATTACAAATTCATTATCCCGAGTTCATGTTGCACTCTAAACTCTCTAAAAGAAAATATCCAACCTTATTTTAATGGAATAGATTGTTAACTTAATTTCTTCATTGGTTTCCATTTAAAATGCATGTTATATACGACTTATTGAATTGAATATAATTATTCTATCTAATTTAATTCTTGCTAAAAGAATTATTTTATCTTGTTTTTTTTAGCTGTATTAATCAAATAGAATTTTTTCACTAAAGAGTTATAAAAATATTCTAATCGAACCACAAATAAATGTGGTCTAAATACGTCAAACTCCGAGAGGTCAAAATTGGTACAAAGCTCGCTAAAACGTGTCCACTTTCCACTACACATTTGTCAATGCTGAGTTAGTTAAATTTTTCTACTCCTATTTGAAATTTACATGCGCATATTTATTTAAAGGGTTATAACATGATTTTAATTATGCATATGCTGTCAATATAAACATAATATTGCATAATGTAGAAAATGCAATTTATCATGTAGTCCGATTTATTCTTTATTTGACACTCATAAGGTGTTTACTAGAATTGCCCTGACTGGGTGTCAAATCGGGATTAATTTTTGCTTGGTGTCTTGCAGCTAATCCATTTCGCCACCTAATCCGGACAGTTTTCGAAATACTCAGTCATATAAAAACTTATGCACTTGGTTAGTCTCACCTACAGATTGAGCCTATTTAGCACAGACTCGATATGAAGTTCACCTGGCCACCAAAATTCTGTCATTATAGAATGGACACCATGCCACTTGGGAAAGTTATATTGATTTAAAGCTTAATGCAGGATTTTTAATATACGTATAAATCGATAGAGAGAGAGAAATGCTTCGTGTTAAAAAATAATAAGCAATTCTGTTAGCATAAGAATGAAAGATAGCATATCCAGTTCACCTTTAGTCTGTGCATAATTGATTTTTTCATAATCCATTACTCTATTGTCATGAAGAAAAGGTAGAATATATATGTTCAAGCCATTTTAACTGTTAGTTCAAATTGTCAAAATGGCCATAAAGTTGGACGGTCCAACTCTCCCAAATTTCTGGACCATATATCTATATCTAAGTTTATATATAGAGCCAATTACTGACTCCTACCGATGAGTGGCCAGTAAGCGTTTAAATACATTAGAATATACCTATCGTTCTTGCCGATTTTGGTTTATCCTCTTGATCAAATTTGAACATATTTGTTACCAGCTACGCAACATCTATTACACAATCGCATATATATTAATTCTGTGCAACAAAAAGTATATAATACTCAGCATTATTGGATAATCCAACATTTTCAGTGGTTAGTATTAATGTTGTGGAAGTCGTCAGAGTGACGGGATTAATCAGCGCCAAGCTATAACACAGATTCATTCTGCGTGTCATTAGAAGTAAGGATCAAACCGATTACTACGTAATTACTAGTGAATATGTTAAATTTGATGATCACATCGTGCAACGCAATACAACATCATCCAATTGAATATTGGGATTAGTTGGCATGTTACAGTGTTTAGAGGCATGTGAAACTTACTTCATGTAGAATAGTTCAAATTTCTTAATCGTAATTTAAAGTTTTATATCTTAGATAAGAGCAACGGCGCTTTTAATTTGTTTGCTGTAACGGTAAATAATTCCAACCACAAAATATAGAAATAGGTCCATGCATGAACATTATCTATGGTCAAGCTAAAATACAAAATTTAAGGTGCAAAATTCTATTGAAAAATATAGTAGAATAGACGCATACGATTTTTTCTGTACATTTCCATATTGTGAAACATTGGTGCGTACTGTGATCATCCTAAGTTAGTTTGTCTACAGACATATTCCACCGTTCTCCAAGAGATCATTGGTACCTGGCAGTCTGCAGATCGACCATATCGTATGTGCGTCAACTGCGTGCAAAGCATGAATTGTGATGTACCTATGACTATTACCAAACACTTTATTGCCCCTGTAAGATGCAAAATTCCATCAAAAAGCTTTTTAATTTCGATTAAGACTAAGTGTACAAATATGCTTCCTATTTTAAAGGCGATCGCAATAAATAAACGTTTTCCAGTACCGTGTAAACAAAAACAAATTGTCTGTGCACTTGCTTAAGAATTGGGATTTCCAAGTCCCACGCAAAATTGCTTAAAACTTTCGTTTAATGTGGCCTATTTTTTCTATTTAAATGCAATTATTACTTGTGTTATCTTTCTCTAGAATATCACTTGATAAGGTGGAGCAAAATCGCTATTGTAAATTGTATTACCTAATTTTAAAATTTCTATATAGAAAAAATGCTTCAGTTTAACAATAATTGATTGCGCGGGTGGTGGTAACAATTTTTGAAATCATGTTTGCGAACTTAAAGTAAACACCAATCACATTGTATTTAACCAGTCGTCGGACAACATAGGAAAACTACCGCCAGTCGCATGCACTGACACGTTTTTCCCTTCCATGATGATCATCAGAGTACGACGGCAAACTGACTATCGAGGATGAAAACCGCATTATATATACATATATATATATATATATATATATATATATATATATATATGTAAATCAAAATTAGATATGTGGCTCTCACCTCTAGTAGTATCACATACATTGAACTTGACTGGAAATATCGGCACAATTTCTATGCAGTCACGAACATTAATTGGTTGCATATTTTGCCACACATATATATAGACAATACAATTAAACATTAATTGATTGCGTGGATGGTGGTAACAATTCTTTAAATCAAGTTTGCAAGCTTGAAGTAAATACCAATCCCATTGTATTTTTTAATGCTTCAGTTATTCGAATAATGAGTTTAAACAGCTTTTAAGGAATTGGAGTCATTCTGACCCATTTGGCATGATATATAGGTATATATATATATATATATATATATAGTCGATAAATAATACTTTTACCAGTAATAGTTATTACTTTACTTTTACTTTACTGCGGCTGACTCCTTTTGGAGGATAAGCCGGCTCCATTGACATTTCATGGAGTTTCTTGGGAATTTGGTACAAGTGGTGTCCCCTCACCACTCGGCTTTTTGATCGAGGACGCACCTCTAGCCTTTGCACATCCAAGTGCAGTCTGCAAGGCAGCAGTAAGTTGCATGGTTGCCGGTGGCTGTTGAGAGCTCATTCGCCATTCGGAAGTACGGGGTACTGTCCAGGAGTCCATGTAATCCTGTGGCTGTTGAACCCTTTTGTGGCGGGGAACACACGCCGAGTCATGGTGCCGTCGTCGGGCTCATGTGATATTTTATAGGAGATCCGATTGCCGGTCGGAAATCCACCACGCCCTGGTGACACCACCGCCATAGCCCCGTTAGCCCATGTATGATCGGCCATCGAGACATGGTTGACACCGTCGTACCACGTTGAGGAGGGGATGGACTTTACGACGGAGTAATAGTTATTATTGGTCGATAAATGTTGAATTCCATTTTGTCCGTCTTATCAAATTAAAAGTGCTCCTTATGGAAAGGCACTTAATGTTGGTATATGAAAGCGCTTTAAAATACAATTTGTTTACAACTAATATTCTAATTATGCGTTACTTCTATAGTCAATAAGTAAAATATAATCCTTTAATTGTTAATTATCACGTATTACGTATCGTAGACATTACTAAGTCTAACTACATTGCTTCAGATAGAACTTGTCATATCGGAGCCCACGAGAATTTTCTTCCATTTGCAAAAGAAGCATTATATTTTGCTCCGAATAATAGTCAATTTTACCTACTGATGCACATGCTCGAAGGTCTGCAAATCTACGTTGAAGTGGGTGCGATAGTAACTACGAAAGTAATAATATAACAGATAAATGTTGAAAATCTACGTTAAATTGGTTTATTTTATTTAAATGGACAATTTTAATACAAGCAAATAGGGCTATTTGTACGTAAATATATAATTCATTTGTAATCAAACTACATAATTAAGAAATAAGAGTAAAACAGATATCTTAATTAGCTTAATGCATGAGGTAACCTCATGGAGTACTAATTAATAAATAACAACAGGAGGAAATTATCAAGCAATAACACTTTTTCCTATGCTTCTCTAAGAGGAATTTGATAATAAATAAATTTATATATATATATATATATATATATATATATATATATATATATATATAAATTTATATATATATAACAGATCATAACAACGGGTCCTTGCTCGGGCGTCATTTCTAACAAACCTTCTCTAGCTAGAAGGCAGTTAGCATTCTAGCAAGCCTGTCTAGTGTAAAGGCTACATGTATTTGTTAATTTGGTTCACATCATTGCATTCTACAATTTCAAGATATCGAAACACGAGTTAGGATACAAAAACGTTATTCCCGAAAAGGATACATGGTATTATATATTAAACGTGCATATAAGAGGTGTGACTAAATGAGTCAGATGACCCAAAGTGACTTCTATGTCTATGCCGCGGACAACATGTGTGCAATATGTGAGACGGCAAATTATGGGGAACTGACCGTCTGTGATTTGTATGAGAATTTGGGTAAAGTTATGCTGTGCGTGTAACAGTTAATCGTGGCATGTCAGCACACTGTATACCAAGTCATTGATTGTCCCTGTTTGTATTTCATCATGTAACAGTCAATTATTGCATGTCAGCGCACTGCTTTGAGAAAAAGTTATACCTGACTGACTGGGTGTACGATTAAAAAAGAGACCTTTGTTACTTGATTAGCCTAAGTGAACACTGGTCTTAGATTACGAAAAATGAGCTTAATAAATTGTAACGATGCATTCAAATATAGTTATATAAATGTAAATATGAAAATTCATCTAAGAAAGGCCTTGGTGAATGTGCATTTCTCCGCATATATACATATATATATATATATATATATATATATATATATATATATGTATATGTATTCTTGAATTTTGTCAAAATAAACTAAATATTGCATTAGGTGGCAAAGGCAATTCTTCCCGTGTAATGGCTGCGATATTTTTGTGAATTATTCAACTAATTTTCATAATTTGCCACGGGAAGTACTCGAACTGAGGCAAATTTGCTTTGGAATGTGTGACTTAATCCACTGCACCAGCCGTGTCGCATGATACACGCAATTTGAAGGCAGATGCCAACTTGTATTTTCTGATTAGCTTTTCTTTCATGCAGGATCGATTTGGACTCTTTTAATACTTGTAGTGGTTCGTTAATCAGTTACAATCTGTCATTACACAACAGACTCCTTGCCTTTAGGGTAACTGTATTAATTTTAAACAGGTTTACTGGATGAATTGCTTAGCTAATTGATGCAACATTGCGTTTCTGCTGACAATTTCCATATTATCAAAATCCTGCAACTAAACTTCAATTCAGTTCAATTTAATTAACCCAATAATGAGAGATCAGGAAGAGTTAGTTCGAAATTCAGGAAATTGTGTATAGTATGCAGCATGATTGATGTAATATATAGAGCCACAGACTGCGAAGAAAATGAGCTTCGGTTCGTATCTTTCCAGCATTGAATTCTAGACATTACTTGAATAATTCACTATAACGACAAAGCCGGTCTGCTAAATGAGTTGCATTAATATATATATATATATATATATATATATATATATATATATATATATATATATATATATATATATATATATATCAATTCATAATTATGTCCATTTTCTTCGAATGTTACACAGTATATTTATAATTAGGAAGAAACAACACATTAATAACAAAGTGGATAATGGCCATTTATCTCGACATTACTAAACTTGGCTCTACAATCTTTCATTTACATACATTCTCGGTTTTCATTTTATTCTGTGGGTTGCAACAAATCTGCGAACAGATGGTTAATTCTCAAGCCATCAATACAATAATGACCAGATCTCAGACCACTTTGCAATACAGCGAGAATGACCTTTACATGCAAACATGCACACACGCAGACACAAATGCATACGCACTTACGAATCAGACAAAAGAAGAAATAGAAGTAGAAGCGAGTCAGATTTGTTGCCACCCTTATAATCAAATAAAACCCAAGAATAAACTTTACTTGGATTGAATCAGTTCGAGGCTTCCTAGCTAAAATAAGTTGTAACGACAGCTTATATAAAAATTAAAACACATCAAAAGGCATGCTGACCAACATTCAATGAATTAAGTAATACGAATGATCTACTCATAAGTAGGTGGATAAAACTGGCTGTTTCTGCCCTGAGTCCACTGCACATGGTATAAGTTATTCAATTTAAACCCTGAGCAAAGCTTTGTTTGTCACACCAAATTAAATTGAATAATTTACAGTCCCACGTTATTACTTATATAAAACTAGGTAAAAGTAATTTCTTTCATAGACAAGTTATATAGCCTAAATGAATGAAAATATGGCGAGACTACATTTTTCAAAATTACCTAATCTTTGTTAGTCAAAACAAAGATCTGGTACAAAGTTAAATAACTTTGTTATTGTAGAGGAGTATGCTTGATGTATGTTTTCAGAACAAAACGATGTGTAGCTCAATCATATGTCAATATTTTTCCTTGATTTTATAACATACGTTAATGCAAAATAATTTAGATCATACGTTTTGCTATCTATATTTGTTTCAGAGCAACTGAGCAGAAGATAAAGTGCATTCAAGCAAAGCTGACAAACTGCTCTCGAGATGCTGTAGTTCTTATTAGTAACGTTTTCCGTGAAACGCTACCAGCTGCCTGTAATTCCAATTCCGATAACAGCAAGAGACTTTCTAACAAAATCAACACGAGACATGTTTCTCGTAATACTGACGACAAAACAATCGATAATAATACGATTAGTAAATCTGGAAACCGGAATCCAGATCCGCAGACTAAAAGCATGACAAATGCTCCTAGCAACTTGGACGACAAAATAATAGTTGGCATGCCCGACAACGGACGGCAAAGTCAGGTACGAAAAATTAATACAAGCAATGCTGAAAATGATACCAAGCAGATGCAAAAATTTATACCGGTACAACAGCACGACAAAGGACCAAATAAATATAATGGAAATCACGTTGCGCGAAGACGTCCAAATTGGATGAGCTTAACAACCAATTATAAAAAAAATTATGTAAAAAACAAAGCAGCATGTATGGTCGCAAATACTGAAAATGGTTTAATATTATTCATTTTTCTTGTTGGCGTTTTAATAGTGACGTTGTAAATTATTTCTTTTTATTTAATTTCCTATTTCATCAAATACTGCAATAGTAGCAGCAGTAGAGAAGTGATTGAAAATATAGGGCACGATATTGCATTATCTCATTTAAATCTATATATCTGATTTTTATATGTTTAATTTAGAAACTCATTAAAGAAAAAAATTCGATTGCTTGCAAACATTTGGTAGCAATTTATAATTATGTATTCCAATTACTCAAACACCATAATGAATAAGAGAAAAAATACTACAAGACACGTTTGTATGCCCAACCAGCTAACTTTTATTTATTTCTTGTACAATTCTTCTGTTTTCAATTACTTACGGAAGAATATTATAGAGATATAGAATTCAGCATTGCGCTTTTATTTTTCGATTTTGCTAAAATAACCGACGAAGATCTTCCTGGTTTACAATGTGATCTTAATAAAGACTGTAATTGGTAATTTTAAAATTGTTTTTTGCGAAAGATATCTGGTAATGAATATCGGGTTTGAACTACAACACATTGAAATCGCTTTTACGAATAGGAACACAAATATAAGTGTATCGTAAAACTGTAATGCATCATTATATATCATTAAAAGGAAAACTAAATTTCCGTAAATATTTAGATATCATGCATAAGATCTATAATTATTTTTCAGCGAAACAAGAAAAAGAAACTATTTCTTTTAATTAAAATGCCAAATAATTATTCATGAAATATTTGCAACATATTCTCAAAGTATGGAGACTGTTAAATAAGAGAATGCCGTAACAATTTGGACAAAAATAGCAGGCAAATTTGAAAACGGATTTTCTAAAGCCGAGGTCTATATTACCAAGAGCAATGATTTTCTTCTCCTCATTAGTGTTTGTATTCAGAAATATCATGATTTATTTTTTTAAATTTTCTTCAGAAGATGTGACAACGCAATTAACTAAATTGAAAACAATATCTCTAATATTAATACTGAGATTTTTTATTCGTTAATCAGAAATGCAAAGTAAATTGAGGTATCTCAAAATATTTCTGCAGTTTTTATCCTATTTTTATGATTGGAAACCCCCAATTAGAGGACATCCGTTGCCTGATGTGCTTTTCAATTAAACAATAAAAGATTTCGCGGGTGGTGGCTACAATTTTTTTTTAATTGCGAGCTTGAAGTAAACACCAAACCCATTGTATTTAACCAGTCGGTGAACAGAATTAAGAAACTACCGCAGTCGTACGCAATAACACATTTCGACCTTCCATGATCATCATCAGAGTACGACAGCAAACTGACTAGCAATGATCAACCGTATCCTATATATATATATATATATATATATATATATATATATATGAAAAACAAAATTAGATATGCTGCTCTCACCTCTAGTAGTCTCGCATACATTGAACTTGACTGGAAATGTCGGCCGCATAATTTCTATGCAGTCACGAAAATTTACTGTTTGTAGATTTTGACACACACAAATATATATAAACAATACAATTAAGCAATAATAGATTGCACGGGTGGTGGTAACCATTCTTTAAATCAAGTTTGCGAGCTTGAAGTAAACACCAATCCCATTGATTTAGACCAGTCATCGAACAACATAACGAAACTACCACCAATCGCACGCATTGGCGCGTTTCGACCTTCCATGATCATCATTAGAGTAGACAACTGTAGACATGGATGAATGTTAGGGAATTTAACGAGAAGGCGAATGGCGACGCCACCTCTTTTGAATTGTGTCGAAATACGCACCGTTACATGAAGGAATCTGTCAAAAATTAAGGATGACTGTTATGGTAATTGTTATCTGCAAAGTAGCAGTAGAATTATCAGTCCAATTATTGCCGTGTTGAGCCAGAGTGAAAGTTCTCCATAACTCCATCCATAGTTGCTTCTAGTATTTCCTGTGGATATATATCCTTCTTCTCGTTTTGTCTTGGCTATATTTAAAATCAGCTATTCTCATACTTTATGATGTCATAGATTATAAATACTTATTTGTATAACAGGGTTGGCTAAATTATAAACGAATGCCGATTCTGGAGATGGTTTACGATCTATAGGCACCTTATTCAAATTTCCCGCTATTCCGCCTCAATTTAACAACAAGGTAGGCCAACTCCTGCGTTGCTATTTTCGACATAAAGTTTAAATAAACTATTTGTTTTGCTAAATAATTGCGTTAAATCAATTCACCATCACTATTTTGCCAAAATATAAAAAATATCCTCAAGGAACACAGCAAAATGTTCGCCTAGGAAGGTATTATTTCTAGGAGAATTTTCTCAATGCCATGCATAACTGTTAGCAACCGGGACAGAAAATGGTTGCACCATTACCATGTCTCTCACTTTTTTATTATATTCCTCTTTGAATGTCGATTATATATATATATATATATATATATATATATATATATATATATATATATATATATATAATGTATTGTTTTTTTCTATATTTCATTCTGCCTACTGTAAGTATACTGAAGTAATTAACTCTAATTTAACTTTACGACACACCACTAACATGCGTGTACTCACCGCAACTAACCTGTTACATTCTTAAATGCATATCTACTTATGGCTAAATCTCTTCAGGCATGAGCAGAGCTTCTTTGAACAGACCAGTTTTAGGGATACCTTTGTGATAACCACAGTGAAATTAAAGTACGTAAGTCAATCAATCTCATGAAAATTCAGCCGTTCGGATTTGGTACGTGTATTAAACTATCAAAGTGATTATTTTGCTACAGTGAAATGAAGTTAAATATGTTCCACAGATGAAGACATAGGAAAACTTATTCGCAGACATGTCCATTTTTTTAAATTTTCACATAGTTTCAAACATAAATTGTCTCTGGAAATTCACATCTCAAAAGTATCTGCAGAAAGTCGTGATTAAGATTTTTGCAGCATAGGAAATATTTATCAAAAATTATTATTATAAAGAGGTGGAAACTATTTACTGCTCTCCAGGTACTTTCCGTCAACGAAACGACAATTATTTTTTAATGAGTTCCTCAAATTTACGATGTAAAGCTGAACATGAGACCAATTATGTATTAGGTCGTTCGCACCTAGTTACAAATTAGTTCAATCATGACCAGAAGGATAAACCGAAGACAGGATGAACGGAAAGTATAATCTCATGCACATTCGTTTCGTGCTTACTGGCGACTCATCAGTAGGAGCCGGTATTACGCCTATTACCCACTATATATTTGGGCGAGGAATGTGGGAAAATAGGACGAGAGCAATTGAACGAAATTTGCCACCACATAATTCTGACTAAGGAAGGGATTACATTATAGGGAGCAATGGTAAATAATGTTAGCAGAACTTAAGTTTGTTCTGTTTTGTCACGGTTAAAATCATGTATGTTTTAACGGATGCGTTGCTATGCTTCGGGAAATTGACGAATTTAATAGTAATCCTAGGGTTTGAATTGTGCCAAAAGTTTATTTGCTGCTGATTTTGCCAATCGCTCAAAACTACTTACACTGAAGTATTACATCAAGCGTTTCTGTGTAGACATTTCTATCAGACGATCCAAAAAATATTTGGACTTTGTTCACCACTAGATGGTTTAGCGTTTTAAGATATATAGTAGAATAGTATAGTACCCCTTCCATGTGCAAAAGAAAAAAGAAACTTTATCAGAAAGAAGAATTGTTTCTTTTTCATTTTATTCGCAATTATCCACAAATGAACACACGTATACACACACACACATATATATATATATATATATATATATATATATATATACATTGCAAGGCAAAACAAAACAGAAAATTTAAACGTGGAGAGAACGTTAAGTAAGAGAACAACCAATTAATTGCGCGTACCAGCTCAAGTACAAGCTCAACGCCCGAACATTCTTTTTATGCTTGTATAAATCCAGCCGCAATTTGCTTATCCGAATGGCTTTGTATGTGGCTAGGACATTAAATACTACGTGTGAAGAACATATGTGTCTGGGTAATAGAATTAGACAATCATTGATTGCGCGGGTGGCGGTAACAGTTCTTTAAATCAAGTTTGCGAGCTTAAAGTAAACACCAATCCCGTTGTATTTAACCAGTCATCGAAGAACAAAGCAAAACCACCGCCAATCGCACGTACTGACACGTTTTGACCTTCCATGATCATCATCAGAGTACGACGGCAAACTGACTAACGATGATCAAACCATAAATATTCTTTTTAATAGTCTACAATATCAGTAGATGTACATTAAATAAAAGACAAAACACAGAACTATTTGCAGGCAAACACAAGAGCATTTCTCATTGATACCGTATAATTAGGTTGAGATAGTTTTGTTCCTCGCAATACCAGAACATTATTCACTCATTTTTATCATCACCACAAAGCGTTAAATTAAGCTATAAAACAGATATTATAATACGAACAAAATACATTACTGTGAATTAATGCCCATTTATTTAGGTGTGATATTATAATACGAACAAAATACATTACTGTGAATTAATGCCCATATATTTAGGTGAAATATTTTTATACAGTAGCACCATATTCTAAAGCTTAATAATTGTGAAGGAACAAGCCGCAGTCTAAAAACGTATATGATTTACGAGGCCGAGCTAATAATTTTTACCACCTTTCATGGTTTAGCCTCTATCATTTGGACGATATTGTACAATTGTCCTTTCTAGAGAACTTTAAGAAAGCGTTTTCTTGACAATCTCAGAATTAAAAGGTATTTAGAGGAACTTTCCTGATGACTGAAATATGCTTATATTAGCTAAATATAATATTTCTAAATGATTGACATGTAGGCAGGTAATATGAAATTGTATCTAGTCTAACTTGAAAAATTATATCAGTGTCTATAAAATATAGTCAATGTATTCTGCAAAGCAGTTCATTAACCAATATAAGTAAAAATCGTAAATAGTGCAGTCATTTACGAGGAAAAATTGTGACAAAATAATCGGTAAATATTTGCCCTACTTGGGCACTGTACTCCTCAATCCAACCTCCAGTAACAAATAGCCATTAAACTCCATACAATATGAATTATATATATATATATATATATATATATATATATAGCACAGTATATTTCAAATTAGGAAGAAAAAGCACATTAATAAAAAATGGATAGTAAACATTTATTTCGAGATTACTAAACTTCGCTTTACAATCTTTCATTTATATACATTCTTGGTTTTCATTTGATTATGTGGGTGGCAACCGAGTCAGATTTGTTGCCACCCACATAATCAAATGAAAACCCAGAATGTATATAAATGAAAGATTGTAAAGCGAAGTTTAGTAATCTTGAAATAAATGGCCATCAAACGTTTCTGTGTGGGCATTTCTATTCGAGGATCCAAAAAATATTTGGACTTTGTCCACCACTAGATGGTTTAGCGTTTTAAGATATATAGTAGAATAGAATAGTACCCTTTCCATGTGCAAAAGCAAAAAGAAAGTTTATCAGAAAGAAGAATTGTTTCTTTTTCATATTATTCGCAATTATCCACAAATGAACTCACGTACACACACACATATATATAAATATCCACTTTGTTATTAATCTGTTTTTTCTTCCTACTTAGAAATATATATCAAATATTCAGACTATAAATGAACTACAATGCATATTTTGACCCGTCCCAAAACATTTTTTTTAAATTTAATTTCTTATCCTTATTAGACCGCGATGACCAAATAACTTCTGTGTTCGCGGGATGACGGGGATAATAGAAATGCGTCAGTATAGCCAATTAAATACTGTTTGTTGCGAAGAACTAATATATATGCAAGTATGTATTAGGTTTTGCGAACCTAGTAACAAATTAGTTCAGTTGTGACCAGAAGGATAAACCAAAGGCAGCATGAACGGAAAGTATAATCTCATGCACATTCGTTTCGTGCTTACTGGCGAATGTGCATGAGATTATACTACCGGCTCCTACTGATGAGTCGCCAGTAAGCACGAAACGAATGTGCATGAGATTATACTTTCCGTTCATGCTGCCTTTGGTTTATCCTTCTGGTCACAACTGAACTAATTTGTTACTAGGTTCGCAATACCTAATACATACTAGTATAGCCAATTGGCTGGTAGCATTCTTTTACGGAGCAAATAATTAAAAAACGGGAATAATTTTGGTAATGATATTCGTAAAATTTATTTTAATAGACGTTAACAACACCAGAGAAAATAATGATTTCCGATTTGTTTCTTAATATTGATCTTCCTTATGAGGTTCAAAGTAACTTTTAAAAATTTCGCGAATATATTAAATTGTTAGGTCTATTCACTCTTTTTGCATGAACGAGAAATTACGTTTTCTTGTGTTTTATGCCAGGAGTGCATTATATCACTGAAAAGTTTTCTAAAATGTGGAAATGAGTAGAACTGAAATTCACACAAGATTAAAGCTAAAGTTGTGAAAATTTTGATAAAAAAGTTTCTTATGATGAAAGGAAGGTTAGAAATTATGTTATTATTGGTTTCCTTTTAACCCTCTATCTGTATATTCTCAAAACGTTACCTTAATAGAAATTATTTGGTTGACGTGCGGATTAAAGAAGCGTTGCATAATAAAAAAAATTTAACAATTTTTTAAGCATAATTTGCTAAAGCATAAGCAAACATTACCTAAACTGGTGAAGATAGCATTTATTCGATTCAAGTTTTTGAAATATGGATAAGCACTAAATTAATTTATTATCCAATCGTAGTGCATAACTAAAGTAGCTCGTTTTATCTATTTTTTCACAATCAAATCAAGATGGCAAGATGTCTAGTCATGATCCGATCGCAAACCATAAATATTAAATTGAAAATTATAAGCGCTTCGCATCCCAAGGTGTCACAAATAAAATACACTGGTTTGGAATTTCAACTGCGCAATATTTATGCTGTCGCACATCTAAATTCTTGTCGCATTTTGCCACTTATATGAACGATTTATTACTGAGCAATTTTTGAATGTGCAGGTAAACATAACAGCGATTAAATTCAACTTTGTGAAATTTAAATGAAAAAATGCCATATTTTGCCTAATTGCATATTACAGCAAAATTACTATTAGTAGTAAGTACCGGCGCGTTCCAACCTTCTCAATTTATTAATAGAAATAAATGGTTAATTAGTTAATACTTTGATTAAGTTTTCTATTTTGATATAAGCACCTTACACATTATGTTCATTCATTTGCCATTATAAATTAAATATTGTGTAGTGTAGAAAAATCAATTCATTCAGTAGACCGGTTTCGCTCTTATTGGGAACTCATCACGTACTGTTCAGAATTTGCCGCTGACAGGGCTCGAATCTGGGCACGTCTGCTTCGGTATCTGGTGTTCTAACCACTGAGCCACCCTGCCGCACATTAATTAATGCTAGTTAGGATCATACCGAAATTCACATATACTTTATGCCGCTTATTTATTGTAGTCTGACATAAAGTGTACTTAACAGTAATTTGGAATGCAGAATTTCTGTGCGGTCATTTTAAAT
Source organism: Eudiplozoon nipponicum (assembly GCA_029291075.1). Lineage (NCBI taxonomy): Eukaryota > Metazoa > Platyhelminthes > Monogenea > Mazocraeidea > Diplozoidae > Eudiplozoon > Eudiplozoon nipponicum. Next base: position 44,631 of record JAQBSW010002639.1, read on the forward strand.
AGTAAACTGGGCAAGTAGTAACCACATGAGTGTAAACAATTATTTGAATCTAGTGAGTGACCATGAGTTAAACACCAGTCGCATTGAGTAAGCAATCGCATATATAATCAAAATTCCCGTCATGCGTAATTACCGGTATACGTCGAACGTTCACAGTCGCCAACTGCGCAAGAAGGCAAATTGTGTGAACAGAATCAAATAAAACTGCATAGATAACTTATTTAATACACAAGGGCGTCTCTCACCTACTGTATTTTTACAAGACATTCATTTAACTCGGATGATCGATGCAAAAATTTGTTTGTAGCCGTTAATATATCTCTTTTGCAGCTTTCATCACGTGTAGAGAGGATTCACTTAAACCATAACTAAGTGCGCGTGTGAAAAAAATTATTTTTTAAAATAAATTTAGCAAAATTGTGATAAATAGCAATCACATACTTATTAACAACCGCACAACAGTGCAAAGTAGTATGTTACATATCTTAGCAAGATTATGTTATGCATTCAATTAAACAATCATTGATCAAACAGTTTATAGCAACCGTTATTTAGTTGATTTAGCTGACAAACTGAACACATTCCATTCTCCAACTATATGTAGATCTAAACAAAACAAACGTCAATTTTGTATTAGGTGTTGCGCACCTAGAATCAAATTAGTTCAGTTGTGACCAGAAGGATAAACCAAACAAAGCATGAGCGAAAAGTATAATCTCGTGCACATTAGTTTCGTGCTTACTGGTGACTCATCAGTAAGAGCCGGTATTATGCCCTTTACCCAATACATATTTGGATGAGGAATGTGCGAAAATTGGATGCTAAGATCTTCCATACGAATGTGTAAACTTGCAGTAGTGAAGCTAACATAATATAAAGTCTCGACAATGCGACTTCAACGCTAACCCATTATTATATATATATATATAGCGATTCTATAAGGGAAACCAACATTATGGCTATTTTGGCCAAAATTATAGCATCGAAAACGTTCACGGTACTAACACTATGGTTGAGGAGTCGGTACATGGAATCAACTCAATGAATTTCAATATATTCCATAGTTCACCAAAATTGAGAATTACAATTACTTCTGAACATCAGTTACTCTAGTACATTTAATGTGAGTCAATCATACTGATGTATTTTAATCTACTACGGTCATCATCAGACTTAGAAGAATTAAACCACATACATACGCAATGTAAAGAAAATTACAATGCGGCTATCAGTCTATTCTACTTAATCAGAGTTCCGCCTGCATATTTGAGAACATTACTTGATTGAAGCCATCATTATATATATATATATATATATATATATATATAAAATATAAAATTAATCTTTAATGATCCAATTGAATAAATAGAACTAAACCTAAATTCGTATAGTAATAGGAAAATATCATGATAATGCAAATTAAAGTTTAAGCAGTTCCGGTTAAAGTCTAGGCTTATGGTAACCATTGAATAGCTAAAAATATTTGTACGCCTTCTTTTAATAATAATTAGAAACCGATTCGCTGGTCCGTGGAATTTTTCGCATGATGAATTACATTTAATTATAGACGTGTTCGCCGCACAAATCTCATTTTACACACACCAAGCAAGTATGTTCCTCGTATTGCCGTTTTCTAAAATCTAAAATTAAGCCTACGAAATACATCCCTGCATATATATTAAGTTCTCGGAAATAAAATAATATAAATATTATATATTTCATCGAAAGATTTCATGATTAACACGAAATGTAATAAATGATGTCGAGCAAATCCGGAGTATGTAGATCTGCTTAAGCAACAGGTGTTCATAAGTAATTCTTAATTAGGTGAAATTTATTCTATCCAGAAATCCCATGTATTGGTAACCTTTACAGGCTCAGTATATATATATATATATATATATATATATATATATATATATATATATATGACTGTATATATTATAGTGAGTTATCTTTGACGTCACATTGCCAAAGACTTCATATAAAATTAGTTCCATTACCTCAGGTTTACACCTTCGTATAGGAGACTACCGTAAAATATATAATTGGTGTAAGGCGTAGCACCAGCTACTACTGATGGGTCGCCAGTAAGCACGAACGCATATGTACATGAGACTAGACCTTCCGTTAATACTCACTTTGGTTTATCCTTCTGGTCCCATTTAAACTGATTTTTTTATAGGTATGTGCAACACCTAATACTAAAATGCGATAGATCATCGTAATTCTTTTCAATTTTGATATAGGGATATAGTTGAGCCTACGCCAACAATGAATTTGCACTGAACGCCGTTTGTTTACTTTACTCACACAGATTTTTGCCCTTCCAAGTGCCACTTGGTAAGTGATGGTATAATGCGGCGTTGTCTAACCACCGATATCGCGAATAATATTATTCGGCCACGAGAGGGCTCGTTTAACGCGTCTGCAGTTCCTACCATCCACCCGAGTTGCATAGTTAACTTGGCTAGAGGGATGTGAAAATGGACTTCTCGAATAGTGCTCCAACCAGTATAATCGGCGTTTCATAACAAGGTTCGATAGTTATCGAACATCAAAGAGCAGTCGAATTGAATTTAGCGGCTCGCAAATTTTCCTCTCGGTCATTAGCTGACAATGAGCTAAATCAAACCAAGTTAATATATTTAATTAGAAACCTGTTCAGGCGCTGCCAACTTTAGTCGGCTATGCGAGTGCAATTAGACAGAACTAGCTCCCTGGTTAAATCATCATCATCGTCATCATCATCATCATCATCATCATCATCATCACATAATATGTGTATATACATGTGTGCTTTTGTTTATTCCCAATTTAAGGAAGATAAACGCGCCATAAATTGTATTTAGTATACCAATCTTCTGTGTTAACTTACCTGGCTTGAATGTATATACTGCATGCCTACTTGCATGCAGATCGAATTTCTATTGATTCATTAATTATTCAAGGTCACTCATATGGCCATAATCAACAGCGTACGGGGATAATTACTTAAGAAATTGTTTAGTTATAATCCTACTGCCGAACATTTTGGACTGGGTAGTTGTTTTTGTGAAACTTTATATGAATTGTTCTTTCTATTTAACAAATCCATGTGTGGCCTAATAACAGGCTTGCATACCTACTGTGAATATGCACAATGTATTGGGAAATATTATATGCATGAATTGTACGCTTAGACTATAATAACCAACAAGGTTTGCCTCTAAGCCTTTAGTGCAGGCCGTATTTCCTTGTATAGATTTCTTCATGAAAACTTGGAGATAAACGTTCCAACCAAATCAGCTAAACTCTACGGACGATAGAAGAAAATAAGCCGACATTGTATAGGGCAGACTATGACGACGAGTCGGCTATAATACGATAGAGCAATTCTTATACTTCAATAGCTGTTGATCACCACATCTGTCATCTCCGAATTCTCTGAATTATTAAGGAGAATCGACTGTATACTTGACATAAAGACAAATGGCTTCGTGTCCAGTGTGATAGAGAGACAATTGAGAAAAAATAACCAGATTTTAAAGATCGCCTTCCTTTTCTAAAATCAGAGTTATCGAAAACTTATTTGAGGTCAGTATGCGGGCCTGCTGCGCTGACTCAAATAAAGCTCGCGCCGATAACCTAATAGAACAAAGTCGGGGCGACGGCATATCCATTTTGAACGCCTAAACTAATAGTAAAAGATTCAGATAGAGCGAATACAGTCATTATAAAAGGATTTGTGATAATTATTTTTATTGAGACGCCATTATTAAGCAGAGCTGACCATAACATCTCGTGTGAGGTAAGTTCAAAGCGGTTCAGCTGGATAGAAAAGCAACAAAAACTCGTCTAATGAAACTCTCTTCTGATCCATTCTGCTCTATCCGGGTTGCCAACTAGCCCCTCGATATAGAAATAATAGATTCGGCCAAACATCTTGGCGTTCATTTCTCAAAATCCCTAGACTTCTCCCCACACCTTACACACACTACTTCCAAACTCTTCAAATGAGCCCGTCTGATCTGTTTTAAGACTAACAACCCCACTCTCCAACTCACATTATTCAAGGTCTACGTTCTGCCCCTCATTTCCTACGCCAACAAATTCTACTGTCCTCTCACCCTCGCCTCCTCGTATACTATTGAACAGGTATCCTCCAGATTTCTAAAGCGAGTCTTCCTGAAATGCCAAAATTATAGGGAACGCCTACACCTGGCAAACCTTCTTCCGCTTTGGTTCACCCGTCACCTTCGAGTCATTGCTTTTATCCATAAGATCACAACTTGCTTACCACTCTCCAACTTTGCCCACCCAAGTCACCACTACGCCACACATTCTAGTAACTCTTCTATCCAAGCTAACCATACCCCCACCATACTTTAAAAAATCTATCTTTTCTCCAAAGCCACTAATGTCTTCAACGCTCTTACCACAGAAATAAAGCTCCTACCCCAGCACGAATTTAAAAAGACAGCCCATCAGTACTTCTTCAACAAACTTCTTTGTGATACGACCGATTGGAAACGAAACTGGTTCCTTCTCAATCCATAACATTTAGTTCACCCCAGGCTATTCTCTTTACTAACTTCGTAGGGTTATATCCCTCAGGCAGCCATCTAATCTTCCACTTTACCTCTCTTGTCTTATTCTTTTCTTCTAGATTCACTAATACCACCTCTCAGCCCATTCCTAACCCCATTATATCCACGTTGTGGATACTCTACTACGTTTGCTCATCCAATTCTTTTCTTTCTTATTTCAGCGGAGGACCGGAAACCCAACAGCATTTATTAATGTTTAGCTAAAAGTTAAGAAATATATTGGATTATTGTGGAAGAGACAAATTCACATGAAGCCTCTCAAAACGATTTTTGTGCTTAGCTGCTGAATAATTAAAAGGATTTTTTTATCCTATTGAAGAAATAAGCAAATTAGCAGACACGCCATAGAACAGCGTATCTCGCCAAAATTAAAAATGACATTAACAGACGTTGAAGTCTAGTATGTATTAGGTGTTGCGAACCTAGTAACAAATTAGTTCAGTTGTGACCAGAAGGATAAACCAATGGCAGCATGAACGGAAAGTATAATCTCATGCACATTCGTTTCGTGCAACAAACAGCATTTAGACGTTGAAGTCGTCGAAACACGCGTGTACTCACGGTTTCGTATGATTCACACATGTGTCAAACCTGATATTTGAGAACGAATTGTTAAAGTACTTGATGATCACACACGTTCAGCGTCTTATCTTGACCGGTTAACACACATCCACTACTTCCCCTATCAATTAATAAGATTGTTATTAGTCTTTGACAAAATAAAAAATAATTTTTTAGCTAAGGTAGGAAAAACACAAAATATGAAATATATTGCAAAGCAGTATTCACAAAAGTTCCAACAAGCCGGCTTTCCTGCGGAATCTTATATCAATAATTATATTTCGAAATCAATATACGTTTCACAGTCAAACTTATTCACGCCAAATGCTTAAACAAACAACTCCACTCAATAAATGTGGAAATAAAAAGTCATATATGTTCGCTGTTAAAATAAGCTATTTTATATTCGTCAGAACTCAAGGCGATTGTAATATCTGGTATTTCATATAGTCAATATTTTGAGAAACAAAAGGATAAATTTTGTTAAACACCGACATTATACGACAAATAGGAAGCGAGAAACATACATACTGACGTGCGCACGAAACGACCAATTCCTAAGTTTATAATCAAACCATGCACGAACTACGTTTGCATCTACGTTTACGGACATTATACCGAAACGAATTAATAGGAAATTGTGTAAACTAAGAATTAAACGAGATAATATAATAAAGTGTAGTCTTATCAATAGTATTAAACAAATGAGGTTAGATCTCATTGATAACGAAATTAATTCATCACTGCTGATAATTCGGCAAAGATCAGAACGAATTATTTTGGCCAAAATGAAGAGTAATCCTAGACTAGGATACAAACTCCTCACAGATTATAGTAAATATAAGGAAAAGTTAAAGCTTATATTACCTGTGGATAAAACTGAGCAAGAATTTCTTTGTGAATTGGATGATGTTTTTGGCAATTTGATATGTAATCCACAGAATAAAAGAAATTTTATGGAAATACCTGATCATTTGGGAGACCAGGAATCAGGACTTGTTATTGACAGTGATGAACTGATAAAATTGATGTTAAAAATCAAATCAAAAAAACAAAAAGATCACCTTGGTATTTCGATTGATAATCTGATTCAATTACCCTTAACATTTAGGAATGTGCTCTGCAACTTTATAAATAGAATTTTGAAGAATGGGAAATTACCAATCGATATATTAACGATAGTAGCTAAGCCGTTGCCAAAAGTTAGTAAGCCAACGTGCGCCAGTGATTATAGATTAATCTCTATTATCCCTTCGTTTTTGAAGATAATAGAACGATTGATACTAGATCATTTAGAACGTATGTTACCGGCTGATTTTGACTTATGTCAACATGGCTTTACGAAAGGTAGATCGACAACTACTAATATGCTTTCCATGTGGAAACATGTAATTACATTAGACGAGAATAAGTTAGATGCATTAATTGTATTTATAGATATCTCAAAAGCTTTTGACTCTATATCTTTTGATGCTATTTTGAATGCGATTAGTTTGTTGAATATTGATCCGAATATTTTTAGATTACTTAAATACTATCTATATAATCGACGAATGAGTATTCAAGTAAACGATTTGATATCAAAATCGAAACGAGTAACGAGTGGAGTTCCACAGGGATCAAGCTTGGGGCCAATTTTATTTAAAATTGTATTTGCAAATTTGGAAACTAAGATCCTTAACGGTCGAGTTTGCAAATTCGCTGATGATTTAAAAATAATCTTCCCAATTGATCCAAAGAATGTCGAATTCTCCAAAAATAATGTGACATTAGATTTGTATGATTTGAGTAAATATTTGATTACACTAGGGCTGAGAATAAACAATAAAAAGACGAAAGCTTTAAAAATAGGGAACAGAACAAACTTTCATTATGTTTATTTTTATGATGCTGTTATTAATGATGTGTTTGAGATTAAACTTATGCAAGAAATTAAGGATTTAGGCATAACTATTCAATGTACAGTTTCTGCTGAGAGACATATTGAAAGTATAGTAGGCAGTGCCAAGAAAAGATGGGCACTAATAAATCGAAATATCTTATCAAATGATATAAAACTTCAAATGTATATAATATGGATTAGACCGGTACTAGAATATGCTGTCGCTACTTGGAATCCATTAAAAAAGGGTTTGTCTAATAAGATAGAAGCTGTACAAAGAAAGGTTGTGAAACATATTAGTCCTATTTCTTGCACTATATACGCCTCTAGATTACAGTTTGTGTCATTGCAATCTCTGTGGTTTCGGAGGATGTGTTATTGTATAAAAGTTTTCCATTTGAACCAGTGGACTGGTGCCTATATGACTCCGATAAGAAAGAGTCATGAAGTTGGAACTAGATCTGGACATTTGGCAATATCTCCTCCTTTGGTGGGGAATGTAGCGAGCAAGTTATTCTCTTTCTCGAAAATCTACAAAATTTATAACCAATTGCCGAAGGGGCTTAGAGAAATGCCTCCATCTAAGATGTCTTTTAAAACTTTATCTACTGAACTTGAAAAAGTCTGCAATCCTGCTGATATTTTTTATTTTTTTGATTATGATAATACTTTCTCATGGTTGAATAAAAGACAAGGATAATTGTTATCGGAAACAGATTTTCTTGAGATTTTTATTTCCAAGTTTTGTATTATTATAATTGAAATGTTATGCACTATTTCTTCAAATTAGTTAACATTACATACAATCAATTGCTAGTCATGGTTCTCAATTTTTGCATAATGTTACACTCGAATTATACCTTAATTGTTCCTAATTTGATGATGTATATATTATTCTTTTCAGTCGAACTTTCTGATATTGATATATTGTATTGTACAACTAGTGAGATATACCTATCTACATGAGATTAATTGCACAATTATTGTGATGTGATAATTTTTTAAATATATATTGTACAATTTCCAATTTTATTATTTGATGGAATATGTGTGGTTTGAATCCAAATAAAGATATTCTATTCTATTCTATCGAATGTGCCACAGCAACAATTCTGACAGGTACTTGATGAGTGCCCAATAGGGACAGTACTGGCCTACTTGATGAATCGCATTTGCTACGTCATGCAATGTCTAATTTACAATGGCAACAAATTATTATTATTACTATAATAATGCTTGCATTAAGTCGTATTCAAAAATTGTGAAATTTCCCATTTACTAAGAATACCAAACGAATTAGTGTTTAATTGGAAGTGAAACTGTTTCCCCCTTAACCAATAAAACTTATTTTTATCCCTAAGCTATTATCCAGTTTCGGAGCGTGAATTCTCTTCTGGCCAGCCTCCCCTTTCATCTAATCGCCTCTGATTCTCAAACTCAAATAAGGAATCACCGATAATATTTCTACTCTCATTTTCATTCTACCGCATCCAAATATTGATTGCTGTGCCACGTTCTGCTCTACTAAATCTCTTCTTTTGCTTAAGCAAACAATCGGAAACTCAAAAGGTCTACTGGAAAATCTGGCAGCTATCGGACGCTGGTTCCTCCACGCTTTCCGTCAGCCGAAACCTCGCTCAACTGAAGTCAGTGATCCCTGCACACGACACTGGCGTTGAAACTCTCTTCTATCTAGTCGATCCTTCATAGTCCAATTAAATCTCCATTCCATTAGAACGATCTATCACCAAGTTGATGAAAGGACTTCTCTGTCTCAACTCACAATTACGTTCAACTTCACATATCCTAATTTTGATTTGTACCTCATCATTTCAACTGTTGGGCCTGTTGGCCTTTGTTACAAAATAAATTTTTATTATTATTAATTATAAACGCTGCATAAAAATATGCTCATGACTGCATCGAAATTGTGCAGACTAAATTCAAATCAATCACGAAATATACTAGACGACTATGAATGAGAACCGCATTAGTTCCCAAATTATATCCACATTACGATTTGGTCCACGTTAATCAATTTTTCGACGCGATGATGCAGTACGTGAGACTGATGGGAGTATTACTATTTTTTGCGTTTGATTAAAATTAATGAGATTGGTATTTATCTCAAGCACAAGCACTTGGTTGGCTGGAAATTCAATTTTTTGTCACCTTACGTCGCAATTTATTATTCGTCTCGTTCATGTGTGTTTGTCGATGTTTTCTTCCTTATAGTATATAATCACATATTACTACAATATACAATTTCAACTAACCCACCTAATTCTCACATACATATTGGCGCAATAAACAGATATATTCAATGTTCTTATTTACACTTGTTTATACATGTCTACTAAACTGTAGTTCGTCATGTTTCTTTGTTTGACAAGGTCCGATTGATGAACTAAAGGATCACAACTGCTGTTTGTTTATATTAACTGATGGGAGTTAAGCAATGAAATTCTGTTTCTATTTTACCTATTCATACTTTCGAAAATGCATTGGAAATTACATCACTCTAATTAATGACGTTCTATAAAAACGACTGCTTTTAGTAACTATGTAATTGTTCTATACTCTGTAAAGTTTACCAGTTGCCAATTTACGATCTATTATAAAACAAGTTTTGATTTATTCAAATTTGCATAATACGCAAGTACAATTTAACGATAATTGATTGCGCGGGTGATGGCAACAATTATTTAAATCAAGTTTGCGAGCTTGAAGTAAACACCAATCCCATTGTATTTAACCAGTCGTCGATCAACATAACAAAACTACCGCCAGCCGCAACGCACTGACGCGTTTCGACCTTCCATGGCCATCATCAGATATATATTCAATGCGGTTTGATCCTCGATAGTCAGTTTGCCGTCGTACTCTGATGATGATCATGGAAGGTCAAAACGCGTCAGTGCGTTGCGGCTGGCTGTAGTTTTGTTATGTTGTTCGACGACCAGTTAAATACAATGGGATTGGTGTTTACTTCAAGCTCGCAAAATTGATTTAAATAATAATACACAAGTGTTTGGACCACTAGACAATACCGAAAAATGAATTTGCTAACATTAATATTACATGTGACCATATCGATTACGAAAATGTATGTAACCATAAAAAGTATAAAATAAAATAATTTCGTAATGCATCGGCCGTCGCGCAGGACAAATAGGATCTCCTTACTTGCTGAGTGGTGGAAAAAAGATAAGTGAAATCGGACTATTGCAGACACCATTAGTTCTGATTCAGACTTCTCTCGGAGCAGACGTGTCCAGGTTCGATCCCTATTTACGGGAAATTCTGGGCAGTACGTGATGAGTTTCCAATAAGTACGAAACCGGTCTACTGGATGAATGGCCTTTTCTACAAAATAAAATGCTTACATCATACTGGAAAATGTAAATAAGAGGATAGAAACCTTGATTTAAATAAATAAGCGTTATCAATGCCCGCGAAACCAATGTTCATTCAATTCTATTACTTCACATTAGCACTTTTTTTTAAATGTTGGCGCAAATATTTATAAATTATATAAAATGAAAACGGAGCTATTAATTAAATAAAAAATCTCTATTCGATAGTTAAATACATATATACACAATGAAACAGAGCATTTGCATTTTCGCAAATTATTCTTGAAGGCGTTGGGCCCTGAAGCGAGACATTGGACGATTTTCTGTAATAACGCTTGGTTGCGAGGCGTTTGCTGAACGTTCAACAATGTCAGTCACCGGTGCTACCTTACTCGGAGAAAGATGATCGGTATTCCCAGAACATAGAACATTTACTTCTGCAGGCGTTAAAGTCTTCATGTCAGATACAATTTTACGCACTTTAAGTCTCGGTACGGAAGAGTGACAGAAGTTTAGTACACGAGTGCAATATTCGTCATCACAATCCTCAACTTGGCTCATATCGGACGAATCCGAATCGGAGCTTTCGCTAGTTGAAGGAAGCGGTGGCGTGACTGCTTGTTTTCGGTTTTCTCTTTCACGAACTAAATTTTCCTTGTGTTTTTCAAGCCATTTAATTTCTTTGTCGATGTCGAAAGCCTCATGTATTTCAACTTCTTGATCATTTGACCTACATTCATCCCCAAACGTCGGAGTTACACCATTTATTAAATCTGTAGTGAATCTTTCTCTATCCGTTAGAAGACGTAATTGTTCTTTCGTTTTTTCAATATGATTTGTTAGTCTGCTCTTTCTTACATCAATAATTTCAGATGCTTGCGGTACTGTAACGCTAGCAAAGCAACTTTTATACCCTCCGAGATAAACCAATACTTCATTTGTATGGATTAAACGGGCCTTAACGACAGCTTTTTTCGTAAAAGGCGCGACATATTCCATCGTATAATGTTTTGAAATGTCATCCAGCTTCACTTGAAGCTTTTCATAATCCCCAATGAAATTCTCAAAAGCTTTAAGTTGGTCATTTGTTTGCTTAATTGCTAATTTCTGCTCAGTCAACAATCTTTTCAGATCAGAGGGTGGAGGAACAAATGACATCTCCCAGCTATTTTACTCATCAAAAGTTAAAAATCAATAGTAAAAAGAATTTCAAGTGCAAATTATTAAGATGAGTAAGATATAACAAAATCAGCATTACATTGATAACATTAATACGCAAAGTACAAAGGCAGCATTAATGAAATGGAGAAAATTTACAATAAAGCATAATTACATTATCAAAAAACAAAGGTTGGCTACCGCCTAACTTTCCAACAAATAATTCTATATTTGATTTATATCTTTATTTTGTCAACTGCCGGTCTAAATAGCCTCTGTAACAAAATAAAACTATAAGATTAATTTATCTTAATATGTAAATATAATTAAATTTTTGTCTAGCGGAATTAAAGAAAAACGTCACTTTTAATGATCACCGATTCAACTCAGTAAGGCTACAGCTAGAGTGCCAAGCAATGTTACTAAAAGGACAAAGCAAGGATCAAAAGAAAACAGCTTTAGCTTCTGACCCTTGAAAAGACCGGGAAAACATTCACCGGTTTGAGGAACAATTGTTGAGGCCCCAAACCTATTAGTATTTGTAAGCCCCATAGATGCCAGTTCGCTAGAAGTCCTAACATTCACAGTAGAGTCTGTTTTGCCTACATTGTTATCTGTCTCAATAAGATTTAAATCCATTAGGTCCTGCCCTAAATGAAATACATCTTCTAATTTAATATCGGCATTCATGATCAAGAATTATGGTACTCAAATTGACAATTATTTTATCCGTTTGGAAGGTGAAAGTTGGAAAGCTATATCTTCAGCAATAATCTGCTTTGATGTGTACGTGACCCACAATAATAAATAAATTACCTGTTCCAAGACTCCTCCTCAGTGTTATATTATATCAGAACACAAGGCAAGTGTCGAAAGATGTTTATTGTGCAATGTTGTAATCGTTTATTATGGAGAGAAATGTTAAAAATGCAGCAAACGAAAATCTACAACCAGCTCGGAAGCACGATACTCAAAAACTGAAAATAGCGCACAATTATAAAAATCAAGTCTTTAAACAAAGAATGTTCTGGAAAATAAAAAGAAAAAATTCTTTTTAAATAAAGTTGTTACAATCAGCTATGGTGGTTTAAATTTATCATTCAAGGTCATTTTATAAAAGGCGGAGGATTCAACATCCGCTACACACACCACCTTCTCAAAAAAAAGAGAGGAACGACTAATAGTAGATGTAATCATCGTTCTTCGGCTGACGTAGTATTCTTCTAGATCGTTTTGTGCATACTGGCGCCCCTGACGTCGTCATCTCGCCCGATATAACATTCGCTGGTTCTTCAATGTCATCTGGTGTCGACAAATAATTTTCATGCTGTGATTCAGTAGAATAAGATTTTGATAAGTTAGACAACGGTTTTTCAAATTGCTGCATTTCATTATGTGTCTGCAAGATGGGATTGCACACCTCAGATTCGCCCATGGAACGGTCATTCAACGCATCTTTTAATTCGGTCACACCATCAATCCAGATAAACTGGGGAATACAGCGATCCAACGTAACACAATCCTCAATGCCATTTATTTCTATGATGACATTTTTATCAGTCATCCTCTTGACCTTGTATGGTCCTTTGTAAAATGGTGTTAGGCAATTCTTCCTATTCTCATTAGTAATATAAACATGTGATGCCGATTTTAAATCAGAGGACACATAGCACTTAGTTTTAGGTTTTCTAGTTTTGGTTGGGGCCAAACGACACATCTTGTCTCTAAGTGCTCCTACAAACCAATCTATATAACTAGAAGCCCAATCAAGACTACTTGGAGTTTCAATTAGAAGATCTCCAGGCAACCTTAATGGTTCTCCATAAACCAGTTCTGCTATGGAAGTACCTAATTGTGCCCTATATCTGTTGCGCATGGCGAGTAGTACTATAGGAAGATCGTGTATCCAGTTTGTTCCACTAGTACACCTTAATGCAGATTTCAGTTCACGATGTAGCCTTTCTACCATCCCATTTGCTCGTGGGTTATACGCGCTAGTATGAATTATAGTGATTCCCATGACGTTGAGAGATCTTACGAAAGGCTCTGACATAAATTGACTACCACGATCACTAGTGACCTTTTCCGGAACACCATAACGCGATATCCAATTATGTAGAAACGCGAACAAAACTTCTTGTGTTGTCATGTCTTTTAAAATCGCCACTTCAAATTGACGACTAAATCTATCTACCATAGTCAGCAAGTATTTGTTTCCATTTACTTCAGGCATCTCAACAATGTCTATGTGTACGTGTCTGAACCGTCCATTTGGTATTCCAATGTTCTTTATATCGGTCCTGGTATGTCTCCACACCTTACACGTTTGACACTTGGTACAGGCTCTTACCCATACCCGTATATCTTTAGACATATGTGGCCATACGTATCTGTCGTTGATTAATCGTATGGTGGCTTTAATGGATGGATGATCTATGTTATGCAACACTTGGATAATCTTGGCCCGTAACTCCAATGGCACATATGGTCGTGGTTGACTTCTAGATGCTTCGCATAACAACCACTTGCCATTTATGAGCTTACGCACATATCCTGGTCTTTTGGACAATACCAAAGTAAAGGGATCCAGTCCTTGCGCTTCTTCGATTTGACTAACGAAATCGTGCATTGATTCTTCTAAACCTTTCAAAGGACCTTGAAATATCGTATCGACATCAGCTTCATTCGGTCGGCTTAGTGCATCTGCAACCATATTCTCTTTACCAGCAATATGAAATACAGTGAAATCAAACTCTGCTAACCGTGTTATTTGGGAATTTACTCTATGAGAGTAATTAAGCCTAGCTGTCTTACCAAGTATGCTGATCAATGGCTTATGATCGGTCAATAACTTAAACTTGTGACCATCTAAGTAATGTTCGAAGTGTAACACTGCGGCATACACAGCTAGAAGCTCTTTGCCAAACGTATCATACCGTTTTTCTCGATCAGTAAGCTTACGGCTATAAAACCCAATCGGTTTTACTACGTCCCGATCTCTTTGCTGTAGCACTGCTCCTAATGCAACATCTGATGCATCAGTGATTAGTTCGAAAGGTTTTTCCCAATCTACAGGTGCTAATGTGGTTACGTTACTTAACATATCCTTGGCCTTTTGAAAATTTTCTGGTCTCTTGGATCAAGATGATAGCCAAGACTTTATCGTTCTTTTCAAGAAAAGTGAGATGTCTTGTTAACGATCCAAGAATCTCGGCTAGACCTGAATAAATCGACGATAATAGCTGATCATGCCCAAGAACCTTCGCAACTGGCGTACTAACTTGGTCCAGTTACGTCTTAATGGCTTGGACCTTATCTTCCAAAGGCCACCTGTCTTTGGAAAGTATATGACCAGGTACAACTGAAGAGCAACCAATATTATTCTTGGCTAGGTTTGACCACTAATCCATATTGAACGTCTGGTCAAAAACTGTTTCCAAATGTTGATACCTGTCTCGAACTACTGTACTATGTCATCAATATACTCGCAAATGGACAACTCTGAAGAATTTCTTCAGCCAAACGCTTTATGTCTGACTGGCATTCTTCAAACCAAAAGGCATTTGAAGAAATTCGTGCGACCCCCTCCTGGAAATCTGACTGCGGTGAGTGGTATCGAACTTTCCTCCATTGGTATCTGATAGTACGCTTTCTGGAGATCTAAAGTTGAATAAACCTCATATCCCATTATGTCTCGGAGCAGAGTACTCTGGTTAGGGAGAGAATAAGTATCACCCTTCGTCACTGAGTTTAATAAACGATAATTTCCACAAACCCTCCATTGTCCCGGTTCAGGTTTGGGAACTACCACTATTGGGGAAGCAAAATTGGAATTTGACCTTCTACAAATCCCCTCTTCGCGCAATTGGTGAAATTCTGACACAGCAACTTGTTGCTTGTGTTGTGCCAATGGTTGAGGCCTTTGGTGAACAAGGCAACGGAGCCACCAATTCTATCTGGTGTTCTACTCCTGTCTTCAAACCTATTCTTTTGGCACTAAAAGGTTGAAACACTGCTAGGTGCTTCTCGATGATATCGGCAAAGTCATGTGCGACTGTGGGACGGGGTAAGAGGACTGTTCTAACTGCCGACAGCGTTAGACTCAGTATGTATTGATGTCCCTACGCCTTCTGTGATAGTCCTAGCTTTGGGGTCTAGATGTCAGCTTGAAATGTGTCAAGAAATCCATGCCAATGATATGGTCCTTGACATCGGCTACTAGAAAATTCCATAGTAAAGAAGATTTCTGGCCTAAGGTTACCGACATTTCTTTCATCCCTTTGACTCCTATCGGACTACCATTTGCGGCCCATAGTTGATAATCAAATGTGGGGCAATCTGCTTCCACCACGTCTGACCTAACTATGCTTACCTCCGCACCCGTGTCTATGAGAAATTCTAATCCAGATAATTCATCCTTAATAATGAACTTGTTGCTGGACAATCCGGCAATGTTTTCAAGATCTCCGCTTAGTGAGAATCGGACTCTCTTGCCTTCTGTCTGGGTGCTATTTGATACTAGTCGCATCTCTTTTGCTTTGAGTATGCCTTTTAAAGGCATATCTGGTAGCCTTTGCAATGGAACCCCCCTACGGCTCCTACTAGCGGGGGTTTTATTCTTTTCCCGGTGAATTTCTCTCAACCGGTTTTGTGCTTCCTTTCCATTTGGGTCCACCTAATCGCGGGTAATTATCAATTCTCATCCTTGGCACTTCGCACTGCGTCCATATTCGCAATGTGCCTTACACCATCCGCGTGGCCCTTCGAAGCGTTGACGCGAGTGACTCCCTCGACGTCTAGTATATCTATCCTGACTCTGAAGTTGGTGTCGAATCATCACTACGCAAGCTAGCAACTTCCCTACATAAGAAACGCAAACTTTCTTGTGTGGTCAGGGTGGTTTTCGGTATCTGCCCTCACTGGCTGCATCGTTACAGAATCTGCCATTACAGCATGTACTTGTGGTTCTTGCTGTTTATACACGCCGTCTAACCCTCTGAGTTTTGTTGGCCAATCTATATTCATTGTGTCAAACACTTCCATTGTGGTTCTGAGCCTAGACTGGTAGCTCAGCTGTAAAAATGGAGTTGACTACATCTCTAGATATATTCAACCTGGAAGCTTTCGTGCAAAGGCGTTCATAAAATTCGGACGGTAACTGACGTCCCATTTTTTCTAAGCGTAATAATTCGCACATTTGCGCTGTTCTTCCAGGCTGATATCTCTGTTGAATTTCTGCCATTAATAACTCAAATGCGTTGTACGGCTTTTCTTTCACAGTTCTGTCTCTGAAATTTTCCAAAGCATTTCGGAAATTCTCAGGCAATGCCATCCATGCTGCAACAAATTTCTCCATAGGGTTCACAATACGATAAGCCTAAATATCATTTGGGCATCTCCTACCCAACTTGCAGTGTTTCTCTGACTTATACTGTGGTAGACTAAATATTCTTGGACTGGCGCGGTCGCCAAATTTTGTTGAGGCCCCTAACCTATTGGTGTTTGTAAGCCCCATAGATGCCAGTTCGCTAGATGTCCTAATATTCACAGTAGAGTCTGATATGCCTACATTGTTATCTGTGTCAATAAGATTTAAATCCATTAGGTCCTGCCCTAAATGAAATACATCTTCTAATTTAATATCGGCATTCATGATCAAGAATTATGATACTTAAATTGACACTTACTTAAGGCGTTAGGAAGGTGAGAGTTGGAAAGCTATATCTTCAGCAATAATCTGCTTTGATGTGTACGTGACCCACAATAATAAATAAAATTACCTGTTCCAAGGCTCCTCCTCAGTGTTATATTATATCAGAACACAAGGCAAGTGTTGAAAGATGTTTATTGAATAATGTTGTAATCGTTTATTATGGAGAGAAATGTTAAAATGCAGCAAACGAAAATCTTCAACCAGCCCGGAAGCACGATACTCAAAAACTGAAAATAGCGCACAATTTTAAAAATCAAGTCTTTAAACAAAGAATGTTCTGGAAAATAAAAAGAAAAAATTCTTTTTAAATAAAGTTGTTACAATCAGCTATGGTGGTTTAAATTTATCATTCAAGGTCATTTTATATAAGGCGGAGGATTCAACATCCTCTACACACACCACCTTCTCAAAAAAAGAGAGGAACGACTAATAGTAGATGTAATCATCGTTCTTCGGCTGACGTAGTATTCTTCCAGATCGTTTTGTGCATACTGGCGCCCCTGACGTCGTCATCTCGCCCGATATAACATTCGCTGGTTCTTCAATATCATCTGGTGTCGACAAATAATTTTCATGCTGTGATTCAGTAGAATAAGATTTTGATATGTTAGACAACGGTTTTTCAAATTGCTGCATTTCATTATGTGTCTGCAAGATGGGATTGCACACCTCAGATTCGCCCATGGAACGGTCATTCAACGCATCTTTTAATTCGGTCACACCGTCAATCCAGATAAACTGGGGAATACAGCGATCCAACGTAACACAATCCTCAATGCCATTTATTTCTATGATGACATTCTTATCAGTCATCCTCTTGACCTTGTATGGTCCTTTGTAAAATGGTGTTAGGCAGTTCTTCCTATTCTCATTAGTAATATAAAACATGCGATGCCGATTTTAAATCAGAGGACACATAGCATTTAGTTTTAGGTTTTCTAGTTTTGGTTGGGGCCAAACGACACATCTTGTCTCTTAGTGCTCCTACAAACCAATCTACATAACTAGAAGCCCAATCAAGACTACTTGGAGTTTCAATTAGAAGATCTCCAGGCAAACCTTAATGGTTCTCCATAAACTAATTCTGCAATGGAAGTTCCTAATTGTGCCCTATATCTGTTGCGCATGGCGAGTAGTACTATAGGAAGATCGTGTATCCAGCTTGTTCCACTAGTACACCTTAATGCAGCTTTCAGTTCACGATGTAACCTTTCTACCATCCCATTTGCTCGTGGGTTATACGCGCTAGTATGAATTATAGTGATTCCCATGATGTTGAGAGATCTTACGAAAAGCTCTGACATAAATTGACTACCACGATCACTAGTGACCTTTTCCGGAACACCATAACGCGATATCCAATTATGTAGAAACGCGAACAAAACTTTCTTGTGCTGTCATGTCTTTTTAAAAATCGCCACTTCAAATTGACGACTAAATCTATCTACCATAGTCAGCAAGTATTTGTTTCCATTTACTTCAGGCATCTCAACAATGTCTATGTGTACGTGTCTGAACCGTCCATTTGGTATTCCAATGTTCTTTATATCGGTCCTGGTATGTCTCCAGCACCTTACACGTTTGACACTTGGTACAGGCTCTTACCCATACCCGTATATCTTTAGACATATGTGGCCATACGTGTCTGTCGTTGATTAATCGTATGGTGGCTTTAATGGATGGATGACCCATGTTATGCAATACTTGGATAATCTTGGCCCGTAACTCCAATGGCACATATGGTCGTGGTTGACTTCTAGATGTTTCGCATAACAACCACTTGCCATTTATGAGCTTACGCACATATCCTGGTCTTTTGGACAACACCAATGTAAAGGGATCCAGTCCTTGCGCTTCTTCGATTTGACTAACGAAATCGTGCATTGATTCTTCTAAACCTTTCAAAGGACCTTGAAATATCGTATCGACATCAGCTTCATTCGGTCGGCTTAGTGCATCTGCAACCACATTCTCTTTACCAGCAATATGAAATACAGTGAAATCAAACTCTGCTAACCGTGCTATTTGGGAATTTACTCTACGAGAGTAATTAAGCCTAGCTGTCTTACCAAGTATGCTGATCAATGGCTTATGATGGGTCAATAACTTAAACTTGTGACCATCTAAGTAATGCTCGAAGTGTAACACTGCGGCATACACAGCTAGAAGCTCTCTTGCCAAACGTATCATAACGTTTTTCTCGATCATTGCTTACGGCTATAAAAACCCAATCGGTTTTACTACGTCCCGATCTCTTTGCTGTAGCACTGCTCCTAATGCAACATCTGATGCATCAGTGATTAGTTCGAAAGGTTTTTCCCAGTCTACAGGTGTTAATGTGGTTACGTCACTTAACATATCCTTGGCCTTTTGAAATTTTCTCGGTCTTCTTGACTCAAGATGATAGGGCCAAGACTCCCTTGATCGTGCTCTTTTCAAGAGTGAGATGTCTTGTTAACGATCCAAGAATTCCGGCTAGACCTAAATGAATCGACGATAATAGCTGATCATGCCCAAGAACCTTCGCAACTGGCGTACTGTTCTGGGTTCAGTTACGTCCTTAATGGCTTGGACCTTATCTTCCAAAGGCTTAATTCCGTCTTTTGGAAAGTATATGACCAAGGTATTTAACTGAAGAGCAACCAATATTACTCTTATTAGGTTTGACCACTAATCCATATTGTTCCAGCCTGGTCAAAACCGTTTCCAAATGCGTACGATGTTCGTCTCGTGAACTACTAAAAATTATTATGTCATCAATATATACTCTCGCAAATGGACAATTCTGAAGGATTTCTTCAGCCAAACGCTGGAATGTCTGACTGGCGTTTTTTTCAAACCAAAAGGCATTCGAAGAAATTCATGCGATCCCCCTCCTGGAAATCTGACTGCGGTGAGTGGTATCGAACTTTCTTCCATTGGTACTTGATAGTACGCTTTCTGGAGATCTAAAGTTGAATAAACCTCATATCCCATTATATCTCGGAGCAAAGTACTCTGGTTCGGGAGAGGATAAGAATCACCCTTTGTCACTGAGTTTAATAGACGATAATTCCCACAAACCCTCCATTGAACCCGGTTCAGGTTTGGGAACTACCACTATTGGGGAAGCAAAATTGGAATTTGACCTTCTACAAATCCCCTCTTCGCGCAATTGATGAAATTCTGACACAGCTACTTGTTGCTTGTGTTGTGCCAATGGTTGAGCCTTTTGGTGAACAAGGTAACGGAGCTACCAATTCTATCTGGTGTTCTACTCCTATTTTTCAAACCTATTCTTTGGCACTAAAAAGGTTGAAACACTGCTAGGTGCTTCTCGATTATATCAGCAAAGTCATGTGCGACTGTTGGACGAGGTAAGAGGACTGTTCTAACTGCCGACACGTTTAGACTCATTATTTATTGATGTCCCTACGCCTTCTGTGATAGTCCTAGCCTTGGGGTCTAATGCCAGCTTGAAATGTGTCAAGAAATCCATGCCAATGATATGGTCCTTGACATCGGCTACTAGAAAATTCCATAGGAAAAGAAGATTTCTGGCCCAATTTTACAGACATTTCTTTCATCCCTTTTACTTCAATTGGACTACCATTCGCGGCCCATAGTTGATAATCAAATGTGGGGCAATCTGCTTCCACCACATCTGACCTAACTATGCTTACCTCCGCACCCGTGTCTATGAGAAATTCTAATCCAGATAATTCATCCTTAATAATGAACTTGTTGCTGGACACTTCGGCAATGTTTTCAAGATCCCCGCTTAGTGAGAATCGGACTCTTTTGCCCTTTTTATCTGGGTGCTATTTATACTAGTCGCCCTCTTTTGCTTTGAGTATGCCCTTTTAAAGGCATATCTGGGAGCCTTTGCAATGGAACCCCCCCCTACGGCTCCTACTAGTGGGGGTTTTTCCTTTTCCCGGTGACGGATTTCTCTCAACCGGTTTTGTGCTTCCTTTCCATTTGGGTCCACCTAATCGCGGGTAATTATAATTTTCATCTTGGCACTTCGCACTGCGTCCCATATTCGCCCTGTGCCTTACCCCATCCGCGTGGCCCTTCGAAGCGTTGACGCGAGTGACTCCTTCGGCGTCTAATATCCTGGACCTGACTCTGAAGTTGTGCGACATCACTACGCAAGCTAGCAACTTCCCCTACATAAGAAACGCAAACTTTCTTGTGTGGTCAGGTGGTTTTCGGTATCTGCCCTCACTGGCTGCATCGTTACAGAATCTGCCATTACAGCATGTACTTGTGGTTCTTGCTGGTTTATACACGCCGTCTAACCCCTCTGAGTTTTGTCGGCCAATCTATATTCATTGTGTCAAACACTTCCATTGTTGTTCTGAGCCTAACCGGTAACTCAGCTGTAAAAATGGAGTTGACTACATCACTAGATATATTCAACCTGGAAGCTTTCGTGCAAAGGCGTTCATAAAATTCGGACGGTAACTGACGTCCCATTTTTTTCTAAGCGTAATAATTCGCACATTTGCGCTGTTCTTCCAGGCTGATATCTCTGTTGAATTTCTGCCATTAATAACTCAAATGCGTTGTACGGCTTTTCTTTCACAGTTCTGTCTCTGAAATTTTCCAAAGCATTTCGGAAATTCTCAGGCAATGCCATCCATGCTGCAACAAATTTCTCCATAGGGTTCACAATACAATAAGCTTCAAATATCATTTGGGCATCTCCTACCCAACTTGCATGTTTCTCTGCCTTATACTGTGGTAGACTAAATATACTTGGACTGGCGTGGTCGCCAAATTTTGTTGATTTCCCAAACCTATTAGTATTTGTAAGCCCCATAGATGCCAGTTCGGTTAGAAGTCCTAACATTCACAGTAGAGTCTGTTTTGCCTACATTGTTATCTGTGTCAATAAGATTTAAATCCATTAGGTCCTGCCCTAAATGAAATACATCTTCTAATTTAATATCGGCATTCATGATCAAGAATTATGATACTTAAATTGGACACTTACTTGTGGCGTTTTGAAGGTGAAAGTTGGAAAGCTATATCTTCAGCAATAATCTGCTTTGATGTGTACGTGACCCACAATAATAAATAAATTACCTGTTCCAAGACTCCTCCTCAGTGTTATATTATATCAGAACACAAGGCAAGTGTTGAAAGGTGTATATTGTGCAATGTTGTAATCGTTTATTATGGAGAGAAATGTTAAAAATGCAGCAAACGAAAATCTACAACCAGCTCGGAAGCACGATACTCAAAAAAACTGAAAATAGCGCACAATTATAAAAAAACTCAAGTCTTTAAACAAAGAATGTTCTGGAAAATAAAAAAGAAAAAAATTCTTTTTAAATAAAGTTATTACAATCAGCTATGGTGGTTTAAATTTATCATTCAAGGTCATTTTATAAAAGGCGGAGGATTCAACATCCTCTACACACACCACCTTCTCAAAAAGAGAGGAACGACTAATCAGTAGATGTAATCATCGTTCTTCGGCTGACGTAGTATTCTTCTAGATCGTTTTGTGCATACTGGCGCGCCCCTGACGTCGTCATCTCGCCCGATATAACATTCAGCTGGTTCTTCAATGTCATCTGGTGTCGACAAATCAATTTTCATGCTGTGATTCAGTAGAATAAGATTTTGATAAGTTAGACAACGGGTTTTCAAATTGCTGCATTTCATTATGTGTCTGCAAGATGGGATTGCACACCTCAGATTCGCCCATGGAACGGTCATTCAACGCATCTTTTAATTCGGTCACACCATCAATCCAGACAAACTGGGGAATACAGCTATCCAACGTAACACAATCCTCAATGCCATTTATTTCTATGATGACATTCTTATCAGTCGATCCTCTTGACCTTGTATGGTCCTTTGTAAAATGGTGTTAGGCAGCTTTTTTCTATTCTCATTAGTAATATAAACATGCGATGCCGATTTTAAATCAGAGGACACATAGCATTTAGTTTTAGGGTTTTCTAGTTTTGGTTGGGGCCAAACGACACATCTTGTCTCTTAGTGCTCCTACAAACCAATCTACATAACTAGAAGCCCAATCAAGACTACTTGGAGTTTCAATTAGAAGATCTCCAGGCAAACTTAATGGTTCTCCATAAACTAATTCTGCAATGGAAGTTCCTAATTGTGCCCTATATCTGTTGCGCATGGCGAGTAGTACTATAGGAAGATCGTGTATCCAGCTTGTTCCACTAGTACACCTTAATGCAGCTTTCAGTTCACGATGTAACCTTTCTACCATCCCATTTGCTCGTGGGTTATACGCGCTAGTATGAATTATAGTGATTCCCATGACGTTGAGAGATCTTACGAAAAGCTCTGACATAAATTGACTACCACGATCACTAGTGACCTTTTCCGGAACACCATAACGCGATATCCAATTATGTAGAAACGCGAACAAAACTTCTTGTGCTGATCATGTCTTTTAAAAACTCGCCACTTCAAATTGACGACCAAATCTATCCACCATAGTCAGCAAAGTATTTGTTTCCATTTACTTGCAGGCATCTCAACAATGTCTATGTGTGTACGTGTCTGAACCATCCATTTGGTATTCCAATGTTCTTTATATCGGTCCTGGTATGTGCTCCCAGCACCTTACACGTTTGACACTTGGTACAGGCTCTTACCCATACCCGTATATCTTTAGACATATGTGGCCATACGTATCTGTCGTTGATTAATCGTATGGTGGCTTTAATGGATGGATGACCCATGTTATGCAATACTTGGATAATCTTGGCCCGTAACTCCAATGGCACATATGGTCGTGGTTGACTTCTAGATGTTTCCTTCGCATAACAACCACTTGCCATTTATGAGCTTACGCACATATCCTGGTCTTTTGACAACACCAATGTAAAAGGATCCAATCCTTGCGCTTCTTCGATTTGACTAACGAAAATCGTGCATTGATTTTTCTAAACCTTTCATAGGACCTTGAAATATCGTATCGACATCAGCTTCATTCGGTCGGCTTAGTGCATCTGCAACCACATTCTCTTTACCAGCAATATGAAATACAGTGAAATCAAACTCTGCTAACCGTGTTATTTTAGAATTTACTCTACGAGAGTAATTAAGCCTAGCTGTCTTACCAAGTATGCTGATCAATGGCTTATAATCGGGTCAATAACTTAAACTTGTGACCATCTAAGTAATGCTCGGAAGTGTAACACTGCGGCATACACAGCTAGAAGCTCTTGCCAAACGTATCATAACGTTTTTCCCGATCATTAAGCTTACGGCTATAAAACCCAATCGGTTTTACTACGTCCCGATCTCTTTGCTGTAGCACTGTCTCCTAATGCAACATCTGATGCATCAGTGATTAGTTCGAAAGGTTTTTCCCAATCTACAGGTGCTAATGTGGTTACGTCACTTAACATATCCTTGGCCTTTGGAAATTTTCTTTTCTCGGTCTTCTTGACTCAAGATGATAGGGCCAGCACTTCTTGATCGTGCTCTTCTTTCAAGAGTGAGATGTCTTGTTAACGATCCAAGAATTCCGGCTAGACCTGGAAATGAATCGACGATAATAGCTGATCAGCGCTCAAGAACCTTCGCAACTGGCGTACTGTTCTGGGGTTCAGTTCACTGTCCTTAATGGCTTGGACCTTATCTTCCAAAGGCTTAATTCCGTCTTTTGGAAAGTATATGACCAAGGTATTTAACTGAAGAGCAACCAATATTACTCTTATTAGGGTTTGACCACTAATCCATATTGTTCCAGCCTGGTCAAAACCGTTTCCAAATGCGTACGATGTTCGTCTCGTGAACTACTAAAAATTATTATGTCATCAATATATACTCTCGCAAATGGACAATTCTGAAGGATTTCTTCAGCCAAACGCTGGAATGTCTGACTGGCGTTTTTCAAACCAAAGGCATTCGAAGAAATTCATGCGATCCCCTCCTGAAATCTGACTGCGGGTGAGTGGTATCGAACTTTCTTCCATTGGTACTTGATAGTACGCTTTCTGGAGATCTAAAGTTGAATCAAACCTCATATCCCATTATTATATCTCGGAGCAAAGTACTCTGGTTCGGGAGAGGATAAGAATCACCCTTTGTCACTGAGTTTAATAGACGATAATTCCCACAAACCCTCCATTGACCCGGTTCAGGTTTGGGAACTACCACTATTGGGGAAGCAAAATTGGAATTTGACCTTCTACAAATCCCCTTTGCGCAATTGATGAAATTCTGACACAGCTACTTGTTGCTTGTGTTGTGCCAATGGTTGAGCCTTTGGTGAACAAGGTGTAATTTCGGAGCTACCAATTCCTGCATCTCGGTGTCTCTACTCCTATTTTCAAACCTATTCTTTGGCACTCAAAAGGTTGAAACACTGCTAGGTGCTTCTCGATTATATCAGCAAAGTCATGTGCGACTGTTGGATCGAGGTGAGAGGACTGTTCTAACTGCCGACACTTTAGACTCATTATTTATTGATGTCCCTACGCCTTCTGTGATAGTCCTAGCCTTGGGGTTCAATGCCAGCTTGAAATGTGTCAAGAAATCCATGCCAATGATATGGTCCTTGACATCGGCTACTAGAAATTCCCGATAGAAAAGAAGATTTCTGGCCCAATTTTACAGACATTTCTTTCATCCCTTTTACTTCTCAATTGGATTCTACCATTCGCGGCCCATAGTTGATAATCAAATGTGGGGCAATCTGGTTTCCACCACATCTGACCTAATCCATATGCTTACTACCTCCGCACCCGTGTCTATGAGAAATTCTAATCCAGATAATTCATCCTTATCAATGAACTTGTTGCTGGACACTCCGGCAATGTTTTCAAGATCCTCGCTGTAGTGAGAATCGGACTCTTTTGCTCCTTTTATCTGGGTGCTATTTATACTAGTCGCCTCTTTTGCTTTTGAGTATGCCTTTTAAAGGCATATCTGGGAGACTTTGCAATGGAACCCCCCCCTACGGCTCCTACTAGTGGGGGGTTTTTCCTTTCTCCCCGGTGACGGATTTCTCTCTCAACCGGTTTTGTGCTTCCTTTTCCATTTGGGTCCACCTAATCGCGGGTAATTATAATTTTCATCTTGGCACTTCCTGCACTGCGTCCATATTCGCCCTGTGCCTTACCCCATCCGCGTGGCCCCCTTCGAAGCGTTGACGCGAGTGACTCCTTCGGCGTCTAATCTCCTGACCTGACTCTGAAGTTGTGCGACATCACTACGCAAGCTAGCAACTTCCCATACTATAAGAAACGCAAACTTTCTCTTGTGTGGTCAGGTGGTTTTCGGTATCTGCCCTCACTGGCTGCATCGTTACAGAATCTGCCATTACAGCATGTACTTGTGGTTCTTGCTGTTTATACATCGCCGCCGTATAACCATCTGAGTTTTGTCGGCCAATCTATATTCATTGTGTCAAACACTTCCATTGTTGTTCTGAGCCTAACCGGTAACTCAGCTGTAAAAAATGGAGTTGACTACATCACTAGATATATTCAACCTGGAAGCTTTCGTGCAAAGGCGAAGTTCATAAAATTCGGACGGTAACTGACGTCCCATTTTTTCTAAGTGTAATAATTCGCACATTTGCGCTGTTCTTCCAGGCTGATATCTCTGTTGAATTCTCTGCCATTAATAACTCAAAATGCGTTGTACGGCTTTTCTTTCAATAAAGTTCTGTCTCTGAAATTTTCTCCAAAGCATTTCGGAAATTCTCAGGCAATGCCATCCATGCTGCAACAAATTTCTCCATAGGGTTCACAATACAATAAGTTTCAAATATCATTTGGGCATCTCCTACCCAACTTGCATGTTTCTCTGCCTTATACTGTGGTAGACTAAATATACTTGGACTGGCGTGGTCGCCAAATTTTGTTGATTTCCCAAACCTATTAGTATTTGTAAGCCCCATAGATGCCAGTTCGCTAGAAGTCCTAACATTCACAGTAGAGTCTGTTTTGCCTACATTGTTATCTGTGTCAATAAGATTTAAATCCATTAGGTCCTGCCCTAAATGAAATACATCTTCTAATTTAATATCGGCATTCATGATCAAGAATTATGATACTTAAATTGACACTTACTTGTGGCGTTTTGAAGGTGAAAGTTGGAAAGCTATATCTTCAGCAATAATCTGCTTTGATGTGTACGTGACCCACAATAATAAATAAATTACCTGTTCCAAGACTCCTCCTCAGTGTTATATTATATCAGAACACAAGGCAAGTGTTGAAAGGTGTATATTGTGCAATGTTGTAATCGTTTATTATGGAGAGAAATGTTAAAAATGCAGCAAACGAAAATCTACAACCAGCTCGGAAGCACGATACTCAAAAACTGAAAATAGCGCACAATTATAAAAATCAAGTCTTTAAACAAAGAATGTTCTGGAAAATAAAAAGAAAAAATTCTTTTTAAATAAAGTTGTTACAATCAGCTATGGTGGTTTAAATTTATCATTCAAGGTCATTTTATAAAAGGCGGAGGATTCAACATCCTCTACACAATTGACTCATGAATGATTATCAAGATTGGGGCCAATTTTATTTAAAATTGTATTTGCACATTTGGAAACTAAGATCCTTAACGGTCGAGTTTGCAAATTCGCTGATGATTTAAAAATAATCTTTCCAATTGATCCAAAAAATGTCGAATTCTCCAAAAATAATGTGACACTAGATTTGTATGATTTAAGTAGATATTTGTTAACACTAGGGCTGAGAATAAACAGTAAAAAGATGAGAGCTTTAAAAATAGGTAACAGAACAGAATTTAATTATGTTTATTTTCATGATGCTGAGATTAATGATGTTTTTGAGATTAAACTTATGCAAGAAATTAAGGATTTAGGCATAACTATTCATTGTACGGCTTCTGCTGAGAGACATATTGAAAGGATAGTAGGCAGTGCCAAGAACAGATGGGCATTAATAAATAGAAATATTATATCGCATGAAATAAAATTTAAAATGTATATAATATGGATTAGACCGATACTAGAATATGCTGCCGCTACTTGGAATCCATTAAAAATGGTTTGTCCAATAAGATAGAAGCTGTACAAAGAAAAGTTGTGAAACAAATTAGTCCTATCTCCTGCACTATATACGCCACTAGATTACAGTTTGTATCACTGCAAACTTTATGGTTTCGGAGGATGTGCTATTGCATAAAGTTTTCCATTTGAACCAGTGGACTGGTGCCTATATGAATCCGATAAGAAAGAGTCATGAAGTTGGAACTAGATCTGGACATTTGGCAATATCTCCTCCTTTGGTGGGGAATGTTGCGAGCAAGTTATTCTCTTTTTCGAAAATCTACAAAATTTATAACCAATTGCCAAAGGGGCTTAGAGAAACGCCTCCATCTAAGATGTCTTTTAAATTTTTATCTACTGAACTAGAAAAAGTCTACAATCCTGCTGATATTTTTTATTTTGATTATGATAATACTTTCTCATGGTTGAATAAAAGACAAGGATAATTGTTATCGGAAACAGAATTTCTTGAGATTTTTATTTCCAAGTTTTGTATTATTAAAATTGAAATGTTATGCATTATATCATCATGTTAGTCAACAATACATACAATCAAATGCTAGTCATGGTTCTCAATTTTTTGCATAATGTAACATTCGAATTATACCTTAACTTTTCCTATTTTTAAAGACGAATCAATCATTCTTTACAGCCGAACTTTCTGATATTGTACAGTACAACTAATGAGATTTACTTATCTACATGAGACAAATTGCACATTTTTATGTGATGTGATAACTTTTTTTATATTGTACATTTTCCAATTTTATTATTTGATGGAACATATGTGGTTTGAATCCAAATAAAGATATTCTATTCTATTTAATTAAATTCTCATATAAAAATAAATAAGTGAACAATAATAATAAATTTATTTTACGACAAAGTCCAACATTCCCAACAATTGAAATAATAATGTATAAATAAAAAAAGCTGTTAACGCTTGTTTCGTAAACAAAAATTTTATTGTTTTAAATGATTATATTTTTAAACTTTTATTTTGCATATTTTTGAAGATCTAACATGTCCTTGGTATCTTTATTATTCAGTCTTATTGAGATTTTTGTTGCGTGGTATACATACTGCATGTTCCTGACTTAACCTTATATTTTTTGGAAAGACATTTAGCGAAGCAAAGTTGAACACAAATTAAAATTTTTATCGATATTACCAGAAGGACCTAAAATTCGCTTGAGGTAATAATCATGGATAATCTGTTTTCAAGCTTCTCACTTCCCAAAAGCAAATCTGTACCATTCAGTGAGACGTTGAGCATTCGCAAGTTGTTGTAATAAATAAATTGTAATATATCTTGTTTTAACATAATAAATAAAATCAATAAGTGCGAGGATACAAAGCAATTGACGAGGACTTACGAAACTTTGCCTTAGAAAACAAGCTGTCGAATTTGGTTGTTCTAAATTTGATGATTATTCTGCATATAGAATAGAAAAGAATATCTTTATTTGGATTCGAACCACACATGTTCCATCAAATAATAAAATTGAAAAATGTACAATATAAAAAAAGTTATCACCTCACATAAAAATGTGCAATTTGTCTCATGTTGATAAGTATATCTCACTAGATGTACTGTACAATATATCAATATCAGAAAGTTCGGCTGTAAGGAATAATAGATACATCATCAAAATAGGAAAAATTAAGGTATAATTCGAGTGTAACATTATGCAAAAAATGAGAACATGCTAGCATGATTGTATGTATTGTTGACTAACATGATGATATAATGCATAACATTTCAATTTTAATAATACAAAACTTGGAAATAAAAATCTCAAGAAATTCTGTTTCCGATAACAATTATCCTTGTCTTTTATTCAACCATGAGAAAGTATTATCATAATCAAAATAAAAAAATATCAGCAGGATTGTAGACTTTTTCTAGTTCAGTAGATAAAAATTTAAAAGACATCTTAGATGGAGGCGTTTCTCTAAGCCCCTTTGGCAATTGGTTATAAATTTTGTAGATTTTCGAAAAAGAGAATAACTTGCTCGCAACATTCCCCACCAAAGGAGGAGATATTGCCAAATGTCCAGATCTAGTTCCAACTTCATGACTCTTTCTTATCGGATTCATATAGGCACCAGTCCACTGGTTCAAATGGAAAACTTTTATGCAATAGCACATCCTCCGAAACCACAAAGATTGCAGTGATACAAACTGTAATCTAGTGGCGTATATAGTGCAGGAGATAGGACTAATTTGTTTCACAACTTTTCTTTGTACAGCTTCTATCTTATTGGACAAACCCTTTTTTAATGGATTCCAAGTAGCGACAGCATATTCTAGTATCGGTCTAATCCATATTATATACATTTTAAGTTTTATGTCATTCGATAAGATATTTCGATTTATTAGTGCCCATCTTTTCTTGGCACTGCCTACTATACTTTCAATATGTCTCTCAGCAGAAGCTGTACATTGAATAGTTATGCCTAAATCCTTTATTTCTTGCATAAGTTTAATCTCAAACACATCATTAATCACAGCATCATGAAAATAAACATAATGAAAGTTTGTTCTGTTACCTATTTTTAAAGCTCTCGTCTTTTTATTGTTTATTCTCAGCCCTAGTGTAATCAAATATCTACTCAAATCAAACAAATCTAATGTCACTTTATTTTTGGAGAATTCGAGATTTTTTGGATCAATAGGAAAGATTTTTTTAAATCGTCAGCGAATTTGCAAACTTGACCGTTAAGGATCTTAGTTTCCAAATACGATTTTAAATAAAATTGGCCCCAAACTTGATCCCTGTGGAATTCCACTTGTTACTCTTTTCGATTTTGATATCAAATCATTTACTTGAATACTCATTCTTCTATTATATAAATAGTATTTAAGTAATCTAAAAATATTCGGATCAATATTCAATAAATTAATCTCATTCAAAAAAGCATCAAGAGATATAGTGTAACACACGGCCCCGCGTTACAACCCAACCAAGTTCGATCTGCCAAAAACAGTGCTCTTTAAGGTCAAATAATCTAAATCTGTTCTTATACAATATTTCTCTTAACTGTGATTTTAGAAACAATCTCTGTTAGTTTCAGTCAGTTTTAATCGATATTTCTTGAACTGCAATTTTATTTGTAATTAATAGGGTTTTTATGAAATAGATGTGGAGATTAATTTAATTTTTCGGACATCAATTAACTCCTCATATAAAAATAAATCTATTTTATTCTTGGACATTTGATGTTTTCGCTGGTTTTGTTAAACAATATTGTAATTTTTAGAAAAATTTTAAAATTTTTTTTGGAAGTTCCTTTGTTCATATTGTCAAAGTTTTTGATTTGTCTTGTCGAAGAAAAAAGTTGGAGTTTTGATCTGAGTTGCTGAATTGCACAAGCGGGACATTGCGTGGTTCCATCTCCGACTCTTTGTCAATAAATCATTGTAATCTTCTTTTCGGTTGTTCTTTTTAATTATCAGCGAAAAGTACCACAAATTTGATTTGGCTATTTAAAGTGAATATTTGTTTTAAGGTCTCAATCATTCTGGTTCAGTAACTTGTGGATATCAGCGTATCCTGGTTAGCTTACTTATTTAATATAATATATAAATTGCAAGTAATTTAATAATATTATGGCTGGTTTATTAAATACTGAGGATACAGAGCAGTTGGCTAGTGGACTTAAGGATTGTAGCTTAAAAGATAGTTCAGAGGAACTTAAGTGTTCCAAGATAGATGATCATTCCGCATATATGGATATTCCGGGCCTGGCATCCAAGAGACCCCCTTATGGTAGTGACCAAAGGGCCTCTACAAAAAATGGCGACCGCGCCAGGATCCTTTATGCGGAAAGATATGATGTAGATGATCGTTTTTGCCGCAATTCTATGGATAGCAATGTTAAGCTCACCATGTACAGACCAGACAACCATTCTGAATGTGTCGAAGAAGCAAAATTTTATTTTAAACTAAAACGGATGACCGACCCTATAGAAAGGTTTGTCTCGGCCTGGTGGTGCTTACCTGAACCATTAAAAAAGTATCTATTTAGACTCAGGAATTTTGTTACTGAGAACTAACCAGAAAATGCATTTGAGCTTCTAGTAGAAGAACTCCATGGACGATATCAACCCGAGAGGATTGAACGGATGCCTGACTTATTACGTCAGGAAAAGATGGGAAATCTACTTCCATCTGAATTTTATGACAGACTTATTTCAGAATCCATCGGGCTTGATATATCTGAGGAAGTTATAGATAGTATATTTGTAGCAGAATTGCCTGCTAGACTAAGAGCCACCTTGGATGTATATGATACATTGGAACTAGAGTGGCCAAAGAAGCTCAAAGGGTTGGACAAAGTGTATCGTCAGAAGGAACCTAAGGTGTATGCAGTAACCGCAGATTCACGCCTGGAGCATTAACTTAGACATCTCTCAGAGAGATTCCTGACCATAGAAAATGAATTAAGTACCCTCCGCAGGGATATGGGTTGGATAAAAAACAATAAGGAAAGTTCCAACAGAAGTAGGGTAAATTCTCGGAGTCAACGTTCAAATTCCAAGCATTGGAGAGGCGAATCGCGTGAGAGTGTACAAGGACCATGCGAGCGGTGCATATCGCATCGTACATACGCCGAGTTTGGAAAATGTCAGAAGGGTGGATGCACGTTTCCAAAGTTGGGTGGTCCCCGATGGAAAGGAAGTAGTCTTCCTGTAGCCTGGTCAAAGCTGCCGGAAAACCAGTGGAGCCCCCGTTAATAAGAGCCGTAGGGGGGTTGCAAATGCAAGGCTCCAAGGTATCCATATTCGAGGCATACTAAAATCATCGAAATTAGATTCGGAAGCTTCGATGGAAGAAATGCGCGGTAATACAGTCCGTAAATCTGTTAGATTTCGGCTGGCAGGTAATCTTAAAGCGGTTACTGGTTATAGCAACAATAAGTTCGTTATAACTGATGAACTTAGCGGGTTAAATTTCTTAATAGACACGAGTGCAGAGGTGAGCATAGTTCGATCTGATGTGGTGGAAATTGATAGCCCCACATTCGATTACCAACTATGGGCTGCTAATGGAAGTCCAATTGAGGTTAAGGGAGTTAAAGAATTGTCAGTGACATTGGGGCAGAAATCTCCATTTACGTGGAATTTTCTGGTCGCTGATATAAAGGATAACATCATTGGGATGGACTTTTTGATCCATTTTAATCTCGCTTTAGATCCCAAATCTAGGACCATTGGACAAAGCACTGGGATAGTGACTTATGCTGAGACTGGGACCTCAGTAGTTAGGTCATTGAGACTACCCAGACCCGTCGTCGCCGATGACTTGGCGGATGTCATCGAGAAACACCTGGCCGTGTTTCTGCCATTCAATGCTAAACGCAAGGGTTTAAAGACAGGCATAGAACACCAAATCGAGTTGGTGGAACCACTACCTTGTTCGCCGAAGGCTCAACCGTTAGCACAACATAAGCACCAGGTTGCTATTGAAGAATTTAAGCGGTTGAGAGAATAAGGAATTTGTAGGCGTTCAAATTCTAACTTTGCATCTCCAATAGTGGTTGTTCACAAACCTGAACCAGGTCAATGGAGGATTTGTGGAAACTATCGTCTATTGAATTCGGTAACGAAAGGTGATTCGTATCCTCTACCGAACCAGAGTACTTTGCTCAGGGATATAATGGGGTATGAGGTATATACAACGTTAGATCTGCAGAAGGCGTACTATCAAGTACCTATGGAGGCAGAATCTATACCGCTCACAGCAGTGCGATTCCCTGGAGGAGGATCGCATGAATTCTTATGTATGCCTTTTGGGTTGAAGAATGCAAGTCAGACATTCCAGCGTCTGACAGAGGAAGTTCTTCAAGACTGTTCATTTGCTAGAGTGTATATAGATGACATCATTATATATAGTGAATCTAGGGAGGAACACCGGGAGCACTTGGACATCGTTTAATCTAAGCTGGAACATTATGGATTGGTAGTGAAACCAGAAAAGAGCAGGATTGGTTGCTCTACCTTAAAATACCTTGGACACACCATTTCCAAGGATGGAATCAAGCCCTTAGAAGACAAGGTACAAGCAATCAAGGATGTGCCAGAACCCAGAACTGTACGCCAGTTGCGTAGATTTTTGGGCATGATTAGCTACTATCGTCGGTTCATACCAGGTTTAGCTGGAATTTTGGGGTCACTAACTCGACATTTAGTTCGTGAACGGAGCACGATCAAGAAGTCCTGGCCTATTAATTTTAGCCAAGACGACAAGGAAAAATTCCAGAGGGCCAAAGATCTGTTAAGCCAAATAACCACATTAGCACCTGTGGATCGGACTAAGCCGTTTGAGCTGGTCACAGATGCTTCTGATGTAGCCATAGGAGCAGTGTTACATCAACAGGAAAATGGTATAGTCAAGCCGATTGGATTCTATAGTCGGAAACTCCAAGATCGCGAGAAGCGATATGATACGCTTGGAAAGGAGTTACTAGCAGTTTATTCTGCACGGTTGCATTTTGAGCACTACCTAGATGGACATCAGTTTATGATATTAACTGATCATAAACCGTTGTTGAGTATCCTTGGGAAAGCGAATAGGCTAAATTATTCTCGGCGGGTGAATTCACAAATAACCCGACTCGCAGAATTTGATTTTACCATTAGTCATATCTCAGAAAAAGATAATGTGGTGGCAGACACTCTCAGTAGACCAGACGTATCAGATGAAGATATGATTCGTTCAGAGTCACTCGTATGCTCTATTGTATCTTCTAATGATTTTGTCCAGCAATTGATGGAAGCTCAAGGTTCTGATCCTTTAGTAGCTGTGTTGGAAAAGAATCCTGTATATACACGCAGGAAGATTGGAGATAAGTGGTTATTATCGTGAAATCTCCAGGAGCCAACCTAGACCTTATGTACCGCTAGAATTAAGGTATAAGGTAATTCAGCAGCTACATGAATTCAGTCATCCTTCCATTAAGGCAATTATTAGGATGGTCACTGATAGATATGTATGGCCAAAGATGTCGAAAGACATAAGAGCCTGGGTAAGGACATGTGCCCGGTGTCAAACTTGTAAAGTTTGGCGTCATACCAAAACTGAAATTAAAACGATTGGTATACCAGCGGGTCGTTTCATGCATGTTCATATTGATATGGTAGAAATGCATGAGATTTCTGGCCAAAAGTATTTACTCACGATGGTCGATCGGTTCAATCGTCAGTTTGAAGTGGCAATCCTGAAGGACATGACAGCTCAAGAAGTCTTACTTATGTTCTTGCATAATTGGGTTTCGAGATATGGTGTACCGATATGGGTAACTACTGATCGTGGTAGTCAGTTTATGTCTGAACTGTTTATCAGATTATTGAATACAATGGGGATAGAAGGAAGACACACATGTGCTTATAATCCCAGAGTTAATTGGATGGTTGAGAGACTGCACAGGGAGCTGAAGGCTGCATTACGCTGCACCGGTGGATCCAGTTGGATACATGATTTGCCAATAGTTTTGTTGGCAATGAGAAACAGATACAGATTTCAGTTAGGAACATCCATAGCAGAACTTGTTTATGGAGAGCCATTGAGGTTACCTGGAGATCTTCTAGAAGCTCCAAGTTGTCTTGATTGGGCCTCTAGTTCAGTAGATTGGTTTGTTGGAGCATTGAAAGATAAAATGAGTCGTTTAGCTTCAACCAAAACTAGAAGTTCAAAGTCTAAATGCTATGTATCTTCAGATTTAAAGCTGGCATCTCATGTATATATAACTAACGAGAACAGACAGAATTGTCTGACTCCATTCTATAAGGGGCCATTTAAAGTCAATCATATCACTGAGAAAAATGCATTTATAGAAGTAAATGGCACTGTAGAATGTGTAACACTGGATCGCTGTATTCCACAGTTTATTTGGACGGAGGAGGAGACTGAGGAACAGTATTCACCGAAGTACCCAGAAGTTGAGGCGAGATGTGACTCAGAAATTGGTGAGAAAAACGAAGAGTCGAATAAATATGGAAAAGAAGTAAAGATTAAAACCAAGACAACTGAGAATAAAGAACAATGCAATATGAATATGAAATCTGGTGAAGTACCAGCACAACTTGTTGAGTCTCGTTCTGAAAGAGTCATCAAGAAACCGAAGAATGAGGACTACTTAATGTATGGTTAGCTATCTTAAACGTGAGTGTGTATGTGGAGATTAATTTAATTATTTGGACATCAATTAACTACTCATATAAAAATAAATCAATTTTATTTTTGGACATTTGATGTTATCGCTGGTTTCGTAAAACAATATTGTAATTTTTGAAAAATGTAAATTTTTGGAAGTTCTTTTGTTCATATTGTCGAAGTTTTGGACTTGTCTTGTCGAAGGAAAAGTTAGAGAGTTTTTGATCGGAGTTGCTGAATTGCACTAAGCGGGACACTGCGTGGTTCCATCTCCGACTCTTTGTGAATAAATCATTATAATCTTCTTGTCTATTGTTCTTTTTAATTATCAGCGAAAAGAACAACAAATTTGCTTCGGGTAATTAACGTGGATATTTGTCTTAAGGTCTCAATCAATCTGGTTCTGTAATCTGTGGATATCAGCGTATTCTGGTAAGCTTTTTTAATATAGTATATAAATTGCAAGTAATTTAATAATATTACGGCTGGTTTATTAAATACTGAGGATACAGAGCAGTTGGCTAGTGGACTTAAGGATTGTAGCTTAAAAGATAGTTCAGAGGAACTTAAGTGTTCCAAGATAGATGATCATTCCGCATATATGGATTTTCCAGGCCTGGCATCCAAGAGACCCCCTTAAAATAAAATACTGTTAACACAATTGAATGTCTTATACACAAGTCACAGTCAAACAAAATTGTCCGTGCTCTAGACGGCAAAAGAATGAAATACTGTTCACAAAGTTGAATGTATTATATATAAGTCACATTTAAACAAAATTGTCCGTGCTCTAGACGGCAGCAAAACGAATAACTGTTAACAAAGTTGAATGTCTTACACATAAGCAATTATTCTTTCACAAATGTCTGAATTGTGGTGAATACCTGTAACCGATTGAAAATATATGATGATATGAATAAAGTCACTGGTAAAAGTTGTCACTGATGATAAATAGCTTAAAATCGTGTAAAAACTTCAATGAAAAGTATTTACAAATAATTAACTCACTGTTTGCTATGGTTTTTTTTCATTATAATAATCCACTCTAATCTGAAATTTGCATAGGTATAATTAGATGCGAACAGTAAATCACTTGTATAAACTGCGAATAATCCAACGAAGAAAAATAAATCCACTATGGCACTATAATCCACCGCATGTTCCCTACGTATTGCGCGCGGGTGTGTATATTTAATAAAAAACCCTATTGATTACAAATAAAATTGCAGCTCAAGAAATCTCAATTAAAACTGCTTGAAACTAACAGAGATTGTTTCTAAAATGACAGTTAAGAGAAATATTGTGTAAAAACAGAGTTAGATTATTTGACCTTAAAGAGCACTATATTTGTCAAAATTGAGCATCGTTGGGTTGTAGCGCGGAGCCGCGTGTTACATACACCCCCCGACAATGAAAATTAGTACACAATGAAAGGGGCTTACCTTACAGGAGGTGTTATTGCTCTGCCATACCGTGTAACGACTGATTTTGGCTCTGTCAACACTGATTCTGGCTCCTCTATATATCGCGTTGGCGTGACGGCTTCAATTGGCTCGGTTGTTGATGAGATGTCGGGCGTCAGTCCGTTGTCAGCAAGACTGTCTGGGGGTGGCGTTATCGTTTCTTCACCGCCTGATAGGTCTACATCGCGGAACAGCGGATCATTTGGATCAACGTCGGCCGGGGATAGTCTGTGTTTGGAGACCGCTTCAGCTTTGCCATTAATCTCCAAAATGATGTAATTCTGACGTCGATATAACACATGATAAGGACAGCGCTACGGTTTGGTTAGAATCCTGTTATCCATATCGTTGTTGACGAAGAACCATTTGCAGCTATCAAAATCTTTGCGTTTATAAATTGAACCATGTTGCTTATGTGTAGGACAGATCGGCCGATTCTGAGCGTTATATTGTAGAAAACTGCGAAGTGGAAACAGAAATGCCGGATCGTTCATCGTTAATGCAGTTTCAGAGCGTGATCGGACTAGTTCGCCAGGCAGCCGTAGACATTCGCCAAATACCATTTCAGCGGAACTACATTTGATCGGCTCACGGGGTCTTGTACGCATTGATAGGAGTACTTTCGGTAAAGTCGCAAGCCAATTTTCTTCTGGGCTAGCCTTGAGCGCCGCTTTCAGTTCTCGGTGTGGCCTTTCGACGAAACCATTTGCTCTCGGATTGCGAGCCGCGGTCACGGAGTGTTGGTTACCATAGTATTTCAGTAGGGCTGCGAACTCTTCGCCGAGGAACTGTGCGCCACGATCGGTTGTCACTTCAGCTGGAGCACCAAACCGAGCGAACCAATTGAGCTCTAGAGCATAACTGACAGTTTCTTGCTTCATGTCTGGAAGTGGTATGGCCTCATACCATCGAGTGGTGCGGTCCCGTATTGACAGTAGATATCGCATGTTGTTCACGGCAGGTAAGGTTACCAGATCAACGTGTATGTGCGTAAATCGGACTTTGGGCACTTGAATGACTTGTGGCGCCGTTTTAGTGTGTCTCGTCACTTTGCATTTCTGACATTCTAGGCATTGTTTTGACCACATCTTGATATCTCGTCGCATGCCAGGCCAAAAATACGTTCTGGATAGAATTTCCACTGAGGCTTCTCCAGATGGATGGCTCATTGAATGGTAAACCTCGAAGGTCTTGTGAGAGAGTTTTTCAGGTATAAACGGCCGAGGGCCCACGCCAGTTATTTTACACTGCAGCAGAGTTCCATCATAATCAAATGTTTTCAGGCGATTGACATCAAATGTCCAAAGTGATGGATCATCTTTCTGAGCTGCTTGCAATTACTGAGTGCTTATAGGTGAAGGACACAGGATTGAGGCACAGAGTTCTGCAGGACGGCTTAAGGAGTCTGCGACCACATTTTCTGATCCTTTGACATGAGTGACTTCATATTCATATTCGTGTATTCGTGTAAGTTGTGAGTTGACACGTCGTGAATATAAATACCCTTTTTTTCCTCTGAGCATCGGAAGTAGAGGAAGATGGTCTGTGTAGATCTTGAACTTTCGGCCATCCAGATAAGTGTGGAAGTGTAGGATCGACCAGTAGATTGCGAGTAACTCTTTACCTAATGTATCATTTCGCGTCTCGCGAGGTTTTAGTTTTTGCGAATAGAAGGCGATAGGTTGGTGTATGCCATTGATGGACTGTTGAAGTACTGCGCCTATGGCAACGTCGGATGCGTCAGTTATCAATTCAAAAGGTTGAGACCAATCAGGGGAATGTAGCATGGTCGCTTTGCATAGGGCCCTTTTGGCATCCTCGTAAGCCTGCATGTCGTCCACGTTGAGCTAAATCAGTTGTGATTTCTTGACAAAACGGCTTTCTGGCACGAGATATTTGTGAAGAGGTGCCAGAATCTTGGAAAGGAAGGGTACAAATCGAGAATAGTAGTTCATCTTGCCCAAGAATCGTCGTAATGGCCGAACGGTGGTTGGAGGCTGTAGATCTTGAATAGCATGAACCTTAGTATGTATTGGCGTCATGCCTTCTTCGGAAATTTGATGACCGAAGAATTCAATTGATTTCTGTGCAAAGACGCATTTGTTGCCATGAAGTCGGAGGCCATAGTCTGCTAGACGTGTGAGCAGGATCTCAATATGTTGTATATGATCGGTCATTGAGTTGGAGAATAACAGGATGTCGTCTAGATATGGAATTACAAATGGTAGACCATCTAGTATTTCGTCCATAACGCGTTGGAATGTTTGCAAGGCGTTTCTGTGACCGAACGGCATATAGTGTTATTCGTGCGTACCACCTCCGGTGAATCTGAGTGCAGTATATGATACTGAGTCTTTGTCCATCGGTACTTGATATTAGGCTTTCACTAGGTCAAGTTTTGAATACACAGCATGACCGATAGCAGATCTGAGTAGGTCAGCTGCATTTGGCAGGATGTACGAATCAGAGTGTTTGCAAGAATTGAGAATACGATAATCCCTGCACACCCTGAATGTTGCTGGTTCACTCTTTGGTACTACTACCACAGGCGACGCAAATAGTGAGCTGGATCGTGTACAGATGCCTTGTTGACGTAGCATGGCGAATTCTTGCTCGACGGCCTTATGTTTGTGTGGTGACAATGAACGTGCTCGTGGAGGATGAGGAAGTGGTTTCGACAAGATGATACGATGGGCTGTGATGGCACGCTTCCTCTTGAGATCGGGCATGAAGGAGATAGGTTTGAAGATTTCTTCATGACGTTTCAGAACATCTTTCAGTTGCGGTACATGAGGAACTGTAGGAATTAGCTATACGGATGAGACTGCTTTGGCGCGAGTCGTATGTTTTAACGCTGATGAAAACATCTGATTGTCTGCCGTGCGTATCTAACGTGTTCTTGGATAAATGGTTACGTCGAAGTGTTCGAGAAAGTCACGTCCATTGATTTTTCTTGTCGTGCTTGCAATGATGAAAGGATAATTGAAACATCTTTTGGAGTTGGAGAACGAGATTGTGTGCATTCGTACCTCAAACGTCGCTCTACTGGAGCCATTGGCGCAGGTCAGATTGCTGGTGTCGACTGGATGGGTGGGTTCGAAATAATTGTGGCATAGTAAGCTTACATCTTATCCAGTTTCTATGAGAAATAATTCGCCAGAGGTTGCGTCACGGATGAGAAAGCATGTTGATAGTGGCAACTGACGATGAGACTGGTTGCTGGTATTTTGGCGTTTGAAGCATGACTTGACTGAAGCCGTCGCTGTA
Organism: Eudiplozoon nipponicum; assembly: GCA_029291075.1. Taxonomy (NCBI): domain Eukaryota; kingdom Metazoa; phylum Platyhelminthes; class Monogenea; order Mazocraeidea; family Diplozoidae; genus Eudiplozoon; species Eudiplozoon nipponicum. The sequence goes on from JAQBSW010002639.1 coordinate 85,793, forward strand.
AATACAATAGTTTGATTGGGCTCTACCGCGAAAGCAACGTGCTTTGAGCCATCAGACGTGGAGCGGCCAACAATCTTGGGGTGCTCAGCCTCTAATACCGCCGAGGAGGCTGACCCCACCAGTTTTCCGAAACTTCCATGGGCGGATCCACCTGAGTTGTTGAGGGTGACCGCGCGGGAACGTGCAGCCGTTTCCGAGGCAGTAACGTGTGGAGTGGCCATAGCTGCGGTGATTCGGACACCACCCAGCTGGTAACTGTGGTACTATTCCGGGTCGGTGGTCGACGCTAGTTACGCCTGCTCTGGTCGCGTCTGTTTTAGACGGCATCGACTGAGGCCAAATTTGGCCTTAAGGTGAGGTTCTCGAGCAGGCTGATGAGGCATTCATTCGTGACATTTGTTCCGGCTGATGATGCGGTGGGTTGTGATTCGAACAGTCTTCGGGTGATGTGGACTTTCTCTTGGGCCGGTGAGCTGTAGTGGTGTTTCTTCCACCACTTGTCTAGACGGGCCGACAGAACGTCGTCTTGTACTTCGACCGCGAAAGCAACGTGCTTTGAGCCATCAGACGTGGAGAGACCATTGATCTTGGGGTGCAAAGCCTCTACTGTAGCAGAGGAGGCCGACCACAGCTGTTTTCCTAACCTTCCATGGGCGGATCCACCTGAGTTGTTGAGGGTGACCGCGCCCATTTGAACGTCGCGTCTGTGCGCGGGAATGTGCAGCCGTTGCTGAGGCAATAACGTGTGGATTGGAACTGTGGCCCGGCCTCTCGACGTCGACCTCTTGGCGCTATTTTGGGACGGTGGTCGACGCTGGTCACGCCTAATATGAACGGCATCGTCTGAGGCCGAATTTGGCCTGACGGTGAGGTTCTCGAGCAGGCTAATGAGGCGTTCATTCGTGATATTTGTTCCGGCTGATGATGCGATGGATTGTGATTCGGACAGTCATGAGGTGATGTGGCCTTTCTCTGGGACCAGTGAGTTGTATTGGTGTTTCTTCCACCACTTGTCTAGACGTGCCGGCAGAACGTCGTCTTGTACTTCGACGGATTCGCGCAGGAACATGGCCATCTCTTGGAGTGCCGGCGGGAGCTTGTGTATAAAAAGTCGCATTAAGATTTCCTTGGGCAGGTTGAATTCCAAGGCTTTCTGCTCTATCTCCCTAAATAGCTCAGAAAGAAGTGCGGAAAACTAGGGACATCTGGCTCATTAATTCTGTAAGCCTGTCTTCTCGATCTGGTGTCAAGCGCTGCTTGATGTTGCGTTGCAGGCTCTGCCATGGCTGCGCACATGTGCTCTCAGTTTATTGATGCAGAATGTCTTTGAGTCCGCGTCTGAAAGACATTTAAATCGTCTCCAAGCCATCAAAAATATTCAGCCCTCGTCTGTTATATTGTACACCTTGGCCAATAAAGTAACATCGTCGATCCACTCGTCAAGGTAGTCTGAATCGAATTGGCATATTTTATACTGTGTTCATTTCCTGAACTGGACGTCATCTTATGTGTATGAGTGTTGTCGAGAATAGATGGCAGTGTAACATCGTACTCACCCGTTATCGGGCGGCTGTCTTCGAGCATTGTGATCTCGAGAGGGTTTTTTCTGTGATATGTGTCTTAGAGTTTACTTTCCTTCGTGGCATTCATCCAAAGTGCTTGCAGTTCGCAAAATCTAGATTTTTATTAATTTTTCGCTGGCTGTGAGTTCGACGAAACGGGGCACCATTTATGTAGGGGTATTTTGCTGGTTCTTGTCTCCCTACATAGGATTGGTAGCGGCTGTTTAAATCCGTGCTTATGATCAATCCCCGGCCTTTTCCCGATGGGTGATGTGAGAAGGCTAATACGAATTATCACAAATGTATTGAACACAAAGTTGCATGGAAAATTCATAGTTAGTCCAAATTGACCGTGCTCTAGACGGCAATAAAACGAAATACTGTTAACATAATTGAATGTCAAATAATCTAACTCTGTTTTTACACAATATTTCTCTTATCTGTGATTTAGAAACAATCTCTGTTAGCTTCAAGCAGTTTTAATTGAGATTTCTTAAACTGCAATTTTAATTGTAATTAATAGGGTTTTTTTAATTAATATACACACCTGCGCGATATACGCAGGGAACATACGGTGGATTATAATGCATATGTGGGTCGTTAGTTTTTCTTTGCATTCAGATAGGATTTCACGCATCAGGACATCAGATGTTCCTCAATCACATTCACAAATTCTATAGTTCAATGTAGTATTATAATTAAATAATTTAAATACCTAGCAAACAGTGGATTAATTATTTCTGATGTTTTTTCAAGACAGATTTTACACGATTTTTATCTATCCATAATTAGTGTTAATATTTACCAATGACTTTATTTATATCATCATATATTTTCAATCATTTACATGTATTCTTTACATTTCAGACGTTTGAGAATTGATTATTACTTGTGTTAACAATATATCGTTTTGTTGCCTTCTAGTGCACGGTCTGTTTTGTTTAACTGTGAACTGTTAATTACTTGTGTATAAGACGTTCAATTTTGTTGACAATATATCATTTTGTTTCCGTCTAGAGCACGGTCAATTTGGACTAACTGTGAATTCTATTTTTCTTTGCAACATTGTGTATAATATACATATGGTGATTCGTCTTAGCCTTCTCACATCACCCATCGGAAAAGGGTCGGGGACTAATCGTAAGCACGGATCTCAATAGCAGCTACCAGATATATGTAGAAATGGTACAGAATCACAAACTAGATAGCTACCCCGCATAAAAACCCCTACAGTAACATGGATGTTACAATAGTAGGTAATATTTCACTATGAATTTTTTTTTGAAATGAGGAAATTTCATTCAAATACACTTCAGATAAACGAAGCAAATTGTCAATGGATATTGATAAATTATCTTTTTAGTTAGATTTGAATTGAATCATTATTTTCCCTGCCATATCATAATGAAAAAATAATGACCGTTCCGGATTAAGTATACGTTTTGGTATTGCATTCATATGGTCTTTATTATGAAGATAACACACCAGGTTACCAAGCAACTATTTGATGTCGCATATTATTATAAGTTTTATTTAGATGTAACTTAAATGTTTTATTATCTTTGCTTTTGCATTATTCATTCATAAATATGCATTCTAGTATTGGATTTTTCTGAAGCATATTTAGTGTCATCGTTTCAAACCTTCCAAAAATTGCCAACGATACCGAGTTTATTTAAGTATATACTTTGAAAAATCTCAGTATTTAGATGCTGCTAAATAAACTTCAGTTAACAATATTATCACTTTTTATTATAAATTTACATAATTATTTATACAACTATTGCAGTATTTTATAAACGAACTAAGATTTATGCAAACAATGATGCAAAAATCGTTAATATTCATAATAAAATTTCTGCATACTCAACAACATTGTTTAGTATGCCGAATATCTACGTGTTAATATTGGAGCACAAAATATGTGCATTAATAACTGTCGTTTATTAAGTTCGAACTTCTAGACGTTTTTAGCTCGGACTAATTTGTCTATTTTCAAGCTGAATAATATTATGAACAACTTCATAAATGTAACAAATAAACAAATTTTGTCTAAAAGTATATATGGCCTAACTCAAATAATCGGAATAATTTGGCCATGTTTGGTAGACCTCGCCTGCCAAAAAATTCAAAATTTCTTCACCTGCCCCGGTCCCAACCAAGAAGCTACTATCCAGTTTTGCTGCACAGCATCAATAACTTTTTCGAAGCTCTTTATGGTAACATTTCTATCTCAACTATGCAGCTACACTTGTTGCACCATGATAATATTTTCAATTGGGTTGACAGGGAGGTGGATTAGAGCTATTACAAAAAATGCAATCTAATTTTGTTGGACCCCTTGCTCTTGATTTTCAAATGAAAATCTGGCCTCTGATATGATCGTGAAACTCGGGATAACTTTAATTATCTTAAAGATATCTCTGCCGTCAAGCGCCATGCTTTTATACTAAATTCGCACAAAGACTCCCCAAAGATGATCTTGAATCGCTTAAATCTCGATGTGCCTTGATTTTGGTATGGAAAGGTTTATTAGAGATTGACAGCACATTGCTATAAGCTCGAAACCCACCGCAATTAGATACACTTACTTTGGAAGAAGCAAATCTAACAAATAGCGCTCGTTAATTGGAAGTTTTGTCAGTGACATTATATATCTTACCGCTCTCTATTTAAAGGGGTCCCATCTAGAACTAACACAAATAGTGTGTTCAAAAACTACACCCAGCCAACACAAAACCTACCACGACGTGACAGCCGTCACCGCTGTGTAACCACGTCCATCAGCAGGCTTATTTTCTCAGTTTCCATTGCCGATCTAGTGCCCTAGTCCTTCAAATAATTTCATGAACAGTGCTTTTGTTATGGAAACCTCATTTACAAAATCAAATACGATTCGCCCAGTTTTTGCAGTGTATAAATGTAAACGTCACGCAGATGAGCAAGGCAGTGAATTATTTCTTGCAATATTATCTTCTCCAAAACTTACCAACGCGCTCAGGACAGTAGAAATACATATTCTGAGCTGTTCTAAAAGCTAATTGTAACCAATTCCTTTCCTTTGACGCTGCATCAGTTCAGCTACACGAGCCTTACAAAAAAGAATTTGTTCTGCAGTCAAAACAGACAGCTTTGCCCCACGTTTGACAGGAGCCTAATAAAAAACGTTCAGATTGATGATGAATTGTCGATCGTCATTAACAAACGTACAATGTTCTTTATCAGCCTCCGCTGGCAATCCGGCTGCCATCGTGACATCGGCACGCTTTTCCTCTCTCGTCTGATAATCTTCCCTTAGAATCTCTGTCTGAAAACCTTTCAAATTGCAGGTCACACATAACACATATATATCAGCCTCAGGTATTTCAGTATTTTAAAGAGCTAGACTGGTGCTTTTCTGTCAAATTTTGGCTTTTTTCTTTCATATATTGTGTCGATATTTCCTCATCAAAGTATATTCCATTTACGAAGCGACAGAGATTTTGGTATAGGAAATTGTTAAAACGCATAGGCCCGGTTTTCTCTCACACCTAAGTACCATTTTAGAAAGTGATTATAGATCAAATCCAATCTGTCTGCGATGCAATTTGGCCTCCAAATCTTTCAATATTAAATAGCACATGTGAAGCCAAACATTTCAGACACGTTTTTCCTAACAGTCCAATCAATATATCATTGTTAGAGACCACAAATTTCCTCTTATTAACTGGTACAGCTTAACATCCGAAAACTATCCATTGTGTTGGAAATTCGGTGAAAACTTGCCCAAAATATTTAGGCATTTTACCACTCGAAGAAACAACCAAATTGACTACGTCATATACAACAAACTAGCGACCGAAGTCTCCTAAATTTGAACACAGCCAAGTAACATTGTTTATCCTTCTCTTTTCTTCTACTCTAAGTGAAATTAAACAAACGTTCAGACGTTTTGCTTATAGAGAAGAGCTTAGCAGTTCTGTGATGCCAATGTCTGGAGATAATTAATCCTTTCTGACAAATAAACATTGTACTATTCCAAAGTCCATAACGACTTTTCCCCCTTTAATTTCTGAAACTTCCATCTAGGAAATAGTCATGACGAACAAATTAAGCACCTCAAATCAGATGCGTGAAAACACTGAGCGTAACTCAAGATAACGTACTGTGTCAAATGTGCGCGCTTTTGCACTCCTGCGATTTGGTAAACATATTAAATAAATGATTAACAGAAAAGCGCTTTACGACGAAAGACAATTCCCTTCACAACTTACGTAAAAATCGCTATAATTGAATAAAACTGTTCCATTGGTCTAAAAAAGCAAATATCAACCTAGTAGGCTTGGTCGACTCCAGGTTTGCTAACAAATTTATTAGCTGTCCTGAAAAATTATATCCAATATGCACTATATCTACTGAGATGATCAGTGACAAAACACTAAATTTATACACTGGCTCTATATTTCGCCCGGCATAATTGTTTCAGCCATCAAAGACTTTAAATCCAAATACCGATTTCATCAATATGGTGTCTTTGTCGGCATGATTACTCTTCTTGATTGTAACTATTTCAATCAGTGTGATGAAGTTGTCACCAGATATCTCAAGATTACCTCTCATCCTCCGTAGTGGCTTAAAGTGATGATATCTTCTATTCTATAAAACGCCATTTTGTTGTTATCATCAATTTGGAATCTCGGACAAATAAATAACTCACGGTGTTATACTAAAATTTTTGGCAATACAATCGTTAGCATAATTTATCCTTTTATTAAAACAAGAGACAGTTTCTGTTTTCTTGGCGATCAAAATGGCCTCTTGAATGGGCGTTCTTCTTGACCACTTTAGTTATTGTACTTGATAAATCTTTTACATCCATCGATAAATGGCATGGATGTATTCTCCTCTTTTTGTATATCTCCATAGCTTTCCTATCAGTGTCGTTTTCGGCGACTGAATCCTCCTTATTTAATAATGACATTTGCGGCAGTGCTTTCAAGCTTATCAGCCTCTACCTATACGACTGTAAGAATCGGCAATTGTCATTAAAGGTCAACACTTATCTGTTCTATATTTCTTTAGGACTCAGAAGTTGGTTCTATAATTTTAACTTAGTACTAACACAGTTTCACGTTTCGGGATACGATTTGAAGCTGATTAAATTCTACGATGATATGGTAAAATTATTCAGCCATCCAGCCTCGCCCAGCCCTTCTTTATCTCCAATCATGCAGCTTTTTTCTTGGCTGTACTCTCACTTTAGTGTAATCGGTCTTTAACTCAATTCCGTTAAGACTCTTTTGATGAAAATAAGTCGGACTCCATCTTTCATATTCCGATTGCAAAATGTTCTCTTTATATTGTATTGACTGACTTATTCAAGAATCTATGTGTTCCTTTTTATAAATAATTATAAATCTCCTACATCTTAATCAAGCTACGATAGAATGCTTCCAATTGGCCCGCTTTATCTGCTACAAGTCACATGACCCTACTTTGAAATTTATTTTTTTCAAACAAACTACTTATCTCTCGCCTTCTGTGCCAGCGAATTATATTGCCCTCTCAACTTGGCCTCTTCCTATGCTATTGAGCAGATTTATTCTCGATTTCCGAAGCATGCACTATAGTAAGTAGCTGCTCCTTGATAATCCTCTACCTGTATTATTCAGTTGACATCTAGGATTTATCTTTTCCATAAGGCCTGAACTTGACATTTGCTGTCCAATTTCGCTCATCAAAATCTTCGCTACACCACTCGCAATTGTAACTCTTTAATTTTATCCAACTGGACGCCAAAAATCTTTGAAAAGTCTAGCTCTTTTCCAGAACGACAAATGTATTCAACGCACAGCATGCGGAGACAAATATCTTATCGCAGCATGTGATTGGAAAATGGTTACCTGCAATTCTTTGACAAATTCTTGTCCACGAAGACGAATTAGAAGACTTTTAGAATAGAATAGAATAGAATATCTTTATTTGGATTCAAACCACACATGTTCCATCAAATAATAAATTTGGAAAATGTACAATATAAAAAGATATCACATCACATAAATATGTGCAATTAGTTGTACTTTAAAATTTATCAGCATCAAAAATTTCGGCTGTAAAGAGTAAAAGATTCTTCATCAAGAATAGGAAAATTTAAGGCATAATTCGAGTGTAACATTTTGCAAAAATAGGGAACCATGACTAATAATTTATTGTATGTATTGTTGATGATATAATGCATAACATTTCAGTTTTAATAATAAAAAACTTGAAGATAGAATCTCAAGAAGTTATGCTGCTGAAAAACAATTAATCCTGTCTTTTATTTAACCATAAGAAAGTATTATCATACCCAAAATTAAGAATATCAGCAGGATTGAACACTTTTTCTAGTTCGGAAGATAAAAATTTAAAAGACATTTTAGATGGAGGCGTTTCTCTAAGCTCCTTTGGCAATTGATTGTAAATTTTGTAAATTTTTGAAAAAGAGAATAGCTTGCTCGCAACATTCCCACCATTGGTGGAGATATTGCAAAATGACCAGATCTAGTTCCAACTTCATGACTCTTTCTTATTGGATTCATATAGGCACCAGTCCACTGGTTCAAATGTAAAGCTTTTATGCAATAGCACATCCTCTGAAACCATAAAGGATGCAGTGATACTAATTGTAATCTAGTGGCGTATAAAGTGCAGGAGATATGATTAATTTTTTTCACAACTTTTCTTTGTACAGCTTCTATCTTATTAAACAAACCCTTTGTTAAAGGATTCCAAGTAGCGGCAGCATATTCTAGTATCGGTCTAATCCATATTATAAACATTTAATATTTTATTTCACTCGATAAAATGTTTCTATTTATTGGTGCTCATCTGTTCTTGGCACTGCCTACTATCCTTTCAATATGTCTCTCAGCAGAAGCCGTACAATGAATAATTATGCCTAAATCCTTAATTTCTTGCATAAGTTTAATCTCAAAAACATCATTAATCTCAGCATCATGAAAATAAACATAATTAAATTCTGTTCTGTTACCTATTTTTAAAGCTGTCGTCTTTTTACTGTTTATTCTCAGCCCTAGTGTTAACAAGTATCTACTTAAATCATAAAAATTTAGTGTCACATTATTTTTGGAGAATTGGACATTTTTTGGATCAATTGGAAAGATTATTTTTAAATCATCAGCGAATTTGCAAACTCGACCGTTAGGGATCTTAGTTTCCAAATGTGCAAATACAATTTTAAATAAAATTGGCCCCAAACTTGATCCCTGTGGAACTCCACTTGTTACCCTTTTCGATTTAGATATCAAATCGTTTACTTGAATACTCATTCTTCGATTATATAAATAGTATCTAAGTAATCTAAAAATATTCGGATCAATATTCAATAAATTAATCGCAGTCAAAATAGCATCAAAAGATATAGAGTCAAAAGCTTTTGAGATATCTATAAATACAATTAATGCATCTAACTTTTTCTCATCTAATGTAATTTCATCTTTCCACATAGACAGCATATTAGTAGTTGTCGAACTGTCTTTCGTAAAGCCGTGTTGGCATAAATCAAAATCAGCCGGCAACATACGTTCAAAATGATTTAGTATCAATCGTTCTATTAACTTCAAAAACGAAGGGATAATAGAGATTAATCTATAATCACTGGCGCACGTTGGCCTACTTACTTGTGGCAAAGGTTTAGCTACTATCGTTAGTATATCGATTGGTAATTTCCCATTCTTCAAAATTCTATTTATAAAGTGGCAGAGCGCATTCATAAAAGTTAAAGGTAATTGGAGCAGGTTATCAATCGAAATACCAAGGTGATCTTTTTTGTTTTTTTATTTGATTTTTAACATCAATTTTATCAATTCATCACTGTCAATAACAAGTCCTGGTTCCTGGTCTCCCAAAGAATCCGGTGGTTCTATGAAATCTCTCCCATTCTGTGGATTGCATATCAAATTGCCAAATACTTCCTCCAATTCACAGAGAAATCCATACTCAGTTTTATCCACAGGTAGAATAAGCTTTAACTTTTCCTTGTATTTACTGTAATCTGTGAGGAGTTTGTATCCTAATCTAGTGTAACACGCGGCTCCGTGTTACAACCCAACGAAGGTCAATTTTTACAAACGCTGTGCTCTTTAGGGTCAAATATTCTAACTCTGTCCTTAAACAATATTTCTCTTAGCTGTGATTTTAGGAACAATCTCTTTTAGTCTCAAGCAGTTTCAATCGATATTTATTGAACTGCAATTTTATTTGTAATTAATAGTGTTTTTATAAATAGACAGAACCGCGCGCGATCCGAGAGGATCACGCGGTGGATTATTCGTTACTATGAAAATGATTGATTGTTTACTATAAAAAACATTTGTGAGTTGTTTGTCATTTAAATCTTTAAACGGTTTACACAAAACATTTTACTTTATGAACACAAATCATTTTACTATGTTCATATTATCATGTATTTTCAATCATATGACTATTCTCACTAGAATGGTGTTTAGACTTATTTTTGCATAAAATCTATTTTTACAGCTGACTAACATATATTCAATTTGAACTAACTGTGAATTACATTACTATTTGCAACTTTATATCTAATATACGTATGACCAGATGTTTTTGCCTTCTCACATAAATCATCCGAAAAAGATCAGAGACTGATTAGATGCATGGGTAATAATAATAGCAACCATTGATAAGTAGTAGGGGTAAAAATCAGGAACGAGATACCAACAGTGAAAAGTACCCCTACATTATGGTGCCCCGGTTCGTCGAACTTACAGCCAGTAAGGAATTAATATACAGCTAGATTTTGAGAAATTCAAGCACTTTCAATGAAGGCCACTACACACGTTATTGCCTCGGAAACGTCTGCACATACCCGCACACAGACGCGACGTTCAAATGGGCGCGGTCACCCTCAACAACTCAGGAGGATCCGTCCATGGAAGGTTCGGAAGACGGGTGGGGTCAGCCTCCTCGGCGACAGCAGAGGCTGAGCACCCCAAATTGTTGGCCGCTCCACGTCTGATGGCTCGAAGCACGTTGCCTTCGCGGTAGAGCGCAATCAAACTATTGTCTTTACAGCGACGGCTCCAATTAAGTCATGCTTCAAACGCCCAAATGCCAGCAATCAATCTCATCGCCGGTTGCCACTATCAACATACTTTCTCATCCGTGACGCAATCTCTGGCGAATGAATTGTCATAGACACTGGATCAGATGTAAGCTCACTACGCCACAATTATCTCAAACCAACCCACCCAGTCGACACCAACAGTCTGACCTGCGCGAATGGCTCCAACATAGCGACGTTTGGGGTATGAGTACACAATCTCGTTCGCCAACTCAAAATGATGTCTCAAATATACGTTCATCATCGACAACACGACATGAAACATCATTGGACGTGACTTTCTCGAAAACTTCGACCTAACCATCCGTCAAAGAACGCGAGAAATAGAGGAGCCAGTATCAGTGTTGACAGAACCAAAATCAGTCGTTATACGGCATGAAAGAGCAATAACATTTACTGTAAGGTTAGCCCACTTCATTGTGTACTAATTTTCTCTGTCGGGGGGTGTATGTAACACGCTGCTCCGTGTTACAACCCAACGAAGGTCAATTTTTACAAACGCTGTGCTCTTTAAGGTCAAATATTCTAACTCTGTCCTTAAACAATATTTCTCTTAGCTGTGATTTTAGGAACAATCTCTTTTAGTCTCAAGCAGTTTCAATCGATATTTATTGAGCTGCAATTTTATTTGTAATTAATAGTGTTTTTATAAATAGACAGAACCGCGCGCGATCCGAGAGGATCACGCGGTGGACTATTGTATTAGTGAATTTATCGGATTATTCGTTACTATGAAAATGATTGATTGTTTACTATAAAAACATTTGTGAGTTGTTTGTCATTTAAATCTTTAAACGGTTTACACAAAACATTTTACTTTATAAACACAAATCATTTTACTATGTTCATATTATCATGTATTTTTAATCGTTTGACTATTCTCACTGTGAATGATGTTTAAGACTTATTTTTGCATAAAAATCTATTTTTACAGCTGACTAACATATATTCAATTTGAACTAACTGTGAATTACATTACTATTTGCAACTTTATATCTAATATACGTATGACCAGATGTTTTTGCCTTCTCACATAAATCATCCGAAAAAGATCAGAGACTGATTAGATGCATGGGTAATAATAATAGCAACCATTGATAAGTAGTAGGGGTAAAAATCAGGAACGAGATACCAACAGTGAAAAGTACCCCTACACTAGGATTACTCTGCATTTTGGCCAAAATAATACATTCTGATCTTTGACGGATTATCAGCAGTGATGAATTAATTTATTTATCAATCAAATCTAACCTCATTTTTTAATACTATTGATAAGACTACATTTCATTATATTATCTCGTTTGATTCTTAGCTTACATAACTTCCTAAGGATTCGCTTTGGTATAACATCCGTAAATGTAGATGCCCTAAATATATCAGATAATAACAATGAAACAGAAGAAACAAATTCGTCATTATTCATGATAAAAAAACATTCATAATCAATAGATAAGCTTAATTCTCTAAAAAGATTCCAGTTGATTCTGGAACATTGCACGTGCGCACTTTCAAAATTAGGTTTCTGTGCTTTGCTACTCGAAAAGTTCCATTGTAAAATAATTTGTTTATGATCCAATTCTTTGAAGTAATTTACTACATCATAACTGTGTGATTTCAACGCTTCAACTTCTAAATATACATGATCTAAGCAGACTTTACATAATATTCTGCATGTTTCACTTTGACTCTACATTAGGCATTTCGCTAGAGACTCTAAACATCACCCACAGACATTCTTATATTCACTGATTATAGTTGTCTTTTAATTTCCCCTGATTGTTTTAATAAAGCTCTTCATTCTACTTGAGCTACTAGACGATCACTTATTTGAATACGACGATATTATTTGTCAAATTGGGGTGCTTGCTAAAATATGACTAGGAAAATTCGGATAACTTAAGGGAGAAAATCAAATTTAGGTCATTAGTATCTTGATCACTCGCAAGCTCTTATTTTAGTCGATTTTTTCTTAATCATTGTAAGTTATTTTCTTCATGTAAAACTGCCATGAAGTTGCCGAAAGATCTTTTCTCTCTCAAACTCTACCAGCCCTGCCGTTACCATTATAGACAAATCATAGTGAGACATTATTTTACTTAACTATACTTAGCCATACTTTTGAATAGTATCTTGTTATTTTAACTATCTGGCCAGAAGGCTTTATTATATATTAGAAAAAGTCTACAATCCTGCTGATATTTTTTTATTTTGATTATGATAATACTTTCTCCTGGTTGAATAAAAGACAAGGATAATTGTGGGATCAGCAAATATAACATCTGAGCTTTTATTTGTTATGGCTATTAACATTGAAATGTTACGCATTATATCGTCATGTTAATCAGCAATACATAAAATCAATTGCTAGTCATGGTTCTCATTTTTTGCATCATGTTAAACTCGAATTGCATCTTAATTTTTCTTATTGTGATGATGAATCTATTACTCTTTACAGCCGAATTTTCTGATGTTGATATATTGTATATTACAACTTGGAATCCTTTAACAAAGGGTTTGTCTAATATGATAGAAGCTGTACAAAGAAAAGTTGTGAAACAAATAAGTCCTATCTCCTGCACTATATACGCTTACTAGGTTACAGTTTGTATCACTGCATCCTT
>JAQBSW010002640.1:0-60000 GCA_029291075.1 Eudiplozoon nipponicum
AGATAAGTTCCACTATGCACAATGCAGGTACTACTGTATGTGGCATAGCAGGCCCCCGTAGAAATAATCACTGGCTCTCTGTAAAATCTATGGAGATACTCGAAATAAGGCGCCAAATTCCACCTGGCTCGACTCATAATAATACCCGTCGCAATATAAGACGCCAACTTAAGCGCAGTCTAAAAGGCGATCTCGAAAACTATTGGAGCAGAAAGGCTGAAGAAATGGAAGTAGCTTTCGCGTCAGGTAACAGTCGCTGTTTGTTCCAACTTATACGCACAACAGATCCGAGAAAGTTAAAAGTTAGCGAAACTATAAATGATAGTAACAACGAATTAATAACCGATAAGTCGTCTTGACAGGTGGGCTGAACACTTTAGAGATCAATTTTCTTGGCCACCCGCGTCAGTTCCGCTTCCCGAAAGCATGTCTGCATCAACAGTGTGGAATGTTAGTCCCGAAGAACCATCCGAGTTAGAAGTACGCGATGCAATCCTATCTCTTAAGCGCCGCAAAGCCGCCGGCCCCGATGATCTGCTTCCGAGATTGTTTAAGGATGGTGGCGATATAATTTCAGGAGCGTTGACCAAACTTTTTCATACTATATGGAATGAAGAAACCGTACCACTTGACTGGAATGAGTCGACCATCATTCCCATCTTCAAAAAAGGCAATCGTAATTCGTGCGATAACCATCGTGGTATAAGTTTGACTCCAGTCGTATCAAGGTTATTTGCTTCGATTATCCTACGTCGTCTTAACGCTTCACGTGAATCACAAACAAGAGAAGAACAGGCCGGATTCCGCGCAGGACGAGGTTGTATAGATAATATTTTTGCGTTAAGGCAAGTTCTCGAACAGAGACATTTATATCACCGCCCCACAATAGTCGTCTTTCTAGACTTTAAGGGTGCATTTAATTCGGTGGATCGCAATGTTTTATTCCATATCTTGTCGAAAAGCGGTGTGCCCACTAAATTTGTTAATATTATACGAGCTCTCTACACAAATACTTCTGGTCGCGTTAAGGTTTACAACGAATTAACGCATAACTTTACAACCAGCAGTGGTGTTCGTCAAGGTTGTCCACTTTCCCCATTTTTGTTTAATTTTGTAATCGATGCTATTATGAACAACACTCTCTCACACATTCAGGACGCTGGAGTTGAAGTTCTCCCGGGAGATAAACTAGTCGATCTTGACTATGCGGACGATATCATACTATTATTCGACAATCAGCATGCTGCCCAGACCACCTTAAATAGATTAGCAAACGTTGTTCCGTCTTTCGGTATGAAATTCGCACCCTCTAAATGTAAGATACTGTTACAGGATCACCCAGCACTCACTCCAACGTTGCGACTGCAGAATGAAGATCTTGACATAGTCGACAGGTTTACATATCTTGGGCGCTCTATCAATAAGGTAGGCAATATGTCCGACGAGGTGGGAATACGGATCGCTAAAGCTAGAGTAGCTTTCTCGAACCTTCGTCATTTATGGAGAAACGCGAATATTTCACTTTGCCTTAAAGGTCGTGTTTACAATGCATCTATACGCGCAGTCTTACTATACGCTAGTGAAACTTGGCCTCTTAGAGTTGATGATCTGAGACGCTTACCGGCATTCGATCATCGTTGTTTGAGAAGTATAGCACATGTTGGTTACCAACAACGAATAACTAACGTTGACATCCGTAGACTTATTTTTGGATCTGACAATAAGTGCTCGTCTTTAGAAAAGCAAATAAGGCTCCATCAACTTCGTTGGCTCAGTCACGTTTTGCGTATGCCCTCATTCCGATTGCCCAATAGAGCTCTGTTCTCTCATCCAGCACCAAATTGGCGTAAGAAACAAGGTGGGCAGATTTTGACATGGCAGAAACAATTAAAGTCACTTACATCTAAATTGGGTAGTATAGGGTCCACTCGTCTGCCGGGATGGGGTCCTCGTGCACATCACAGTTCTTGGTTAGAAACTCTTAGCGATATGGTGGCGAATCGAGCTCAGTGGCGATCTTGTTGCAAATGTATAGTAGAATCATCTTCGTAACTTTCTTTTCTTAGTAGGGCAAAGTTAGCTGCGAGGTTCGGTTTGTTTATGACGTGATACAGTGAAATCCACAAGGAAGCTGTGTTGCTGATGTCGCCTTGCCCGAATGCTAACTTGGCCATAATGGTGTTGTGGAGGGGTTTAGTTTGCCTTATTTCTGTGAGTTATCCTGATAAATTTACTCATAGTAGCAAGGTTTTCCTTCTCTCTCTACCCCTCTCCCTTTCTCGTAAATCTCAATAATAATTTATTTAAATTCACTTATATACTTGTTTTTCACTCCTTATGGTTATATGGCAGTGAAACATTAGTCACCTGACTTTTGTGTGGCTGGAAATGATATATATATATATATATATATATATATATATATATATATATATATATCTTTCAACTGTAATACATTTGTATTCGAATGTCTAGAAGTCTGTACAAATATGGATCCAACGTACGGCATCATCAGAACTTAATTTAATTTGACTTTACCAAAAATATTTCCATAATGAATAAATTAATTTTATTTCTTTAAGAATAGCTGCAATAAATGTAAATCGAAGACATTACTCAACATAATATTAAATGACACTTACGCGTAGCCCGTGAACCTCGGCGCGAATTTTTGTACACTTGCCTTGAACTTTGAAGGGCTGACTACTAAATTTATATTGGATGGATCCCACAGTTCCTTCATTAAAGTATGACTAAAATTTTTAATTTTATGTTAAAAATTCCTCGATAATTAAACGATTAAACATATTTAGGTAGTAGAATATATATATATATATATATATATATATATATATATATATAATTATTTAATAATAATGCAGTAACAAACCTTAAAAGTACCATGAAGAATATTTGGAGGCAAAAATGCAGATCGAATTACCTGTTATAACAAAAACTATAATGCAATTGGTCATTATGAAATATTTGAACTGCTAAGAAAAAGAGCATGACCTTACAGTATTAGGTGTTGCACACCTAAGAAGATAGGTCAAAGAAGACCAGTAGGATAAACAAAAGTCAGCATGAACGGAGAGTATAATCTCATGTGTACAGTCGTTTTGTGCGTACTGACGACTCATAAGTAGGAGCCTGTATTGCCCTCTATACCGGCTATAAATTTGAGCGAGGATTTGGGGACAATTGGATGGTACAACCTCCTATCGGAATGTGCAAACCTGCAGTAATAAAGCTAACATTATATATAGTGTCGAAAATGCGACTTCAACGCTAACTCACTCTATAAAATATATATACCGAGTCTGTAAAGGATACTAATACTATGGTTGCCAAGTTGGTACATAGTACCAACAAAATTGATTTTAAGGTATGTTAAAATTCACCAAAATAGAGACTTAAAAATACTTCTGAACACCTGTTAGTCCGGCTTTGATCGATTTCAGTTATCACTTTTCGTGCTAATCATGACATCATTCATTTATATATATATATATATATATATATATATATATATATATATATATATATATATATATATCTCTCTATAATATTATTTACATGATATTCTCGTGGACTGCTGTGTTCGAGTGAATTACATTTTATTTGGTATATTTATTTATTCACTCAAAGAAATCAGAGTTTCAATGATTACAAATTCAATAAAATCTAATGAAGTAGACGTAAATGAAACCCAAAGGTATTCAAACATTAAAATATTATTTAAACAGGAATATCCAACTAAACTTGCAATATTTACTTACATAATAAACATTTTTTGCCTGAATTTGGGTGAATCTCAATTAAAACCGTATGGGTTTTCAATAAAATAAGAATAGAATGCACTGAATATCGAGATATGAAAGGAATAAATTATTAAATAATATAGAACTCTGATAAAAATGGTGATATTTGCTGTAAGATATCCACCTTCGAAATTTCCACAATTGGCATGAGCAAGATGTGTAATCGCATTGACACATGTGCTACGCGATAAATGGTATATCATCTATTGGAATTAGCACCATGCTCCAAACCAACGAAATAACTGGTCAAGTAATGTTGAAAAAATGAAAATGAAATTTTATAGCGTGTGTCGTTTTATAACAATTTAGGAGTCTACAGCACATGTTGAGAGCACAAATAGTATTCATTTCCATCATGACACTGGATCGCAGATACACAAACACACAAGCGCCTGCTATTAATGGAATATAGTACACAAAAATGAAAACAGATAACCATATATCTGTAAACAGTACGAAATCTGATATTTTAAAATAAAATACCTATTTTTACCATTCACATTTAACAAGGACCGTTTTAGAATATCTGTTTTCGAAATAAGGGAAACATTTATACCCAGATATAAATTTAAAATAATTATATATTGTCATGGAGCGCTTTCGCTTCATCTTATCCATTGATTTACTTCTTAAATTGAACAAAATGTAATTATGTTTAAATAAAAAACAAAGATCCACATAAAAGCTACAAAATGTATATACAAATTAGTTTAGAAAGTTGAAATAGAATACACATAACTAAACACTTAGATACCTGAATGAAGATTGTTTTTGCGAACCTGGATTAATTGAAATTACCTGATCTGTGGTTAACAAATGAAACTAATGAAGCAAGCTTGCTTCATTAGTTTCATTTGTTAAACTTGTGAGGATGAACGGACTGATGAAAGCTACCAATAAGGATAGCCGAAATGTATCACAGAAAGAAAACTACATGGAATAATAAAAGCTGCGTTAGTCAAAACGAAGATCAGGTAATTTCACTTAGATACTGTTTGGAGCAGAAAACAAATATATATGCAACTTTGTAATACGTGTTGCGCACCTAGTAACTAATTAGTTCAATTATGACCAGAAAGCTAAATTAAAGACAGCATGGACGGAATGTATACTCTCGTGCACAATCGTTTCGTCCTAGCTATCGACTCATCAGTTGTTGTTGGTATTATGTCACTTACCCACTATATATATGGGCGAGGAATGTGGGAAAATAGGACGTTACTATCTACTAAACGAATGTGTAAACCTGCAGTAGTGAAGCTAAATACATACAATTTCAGTAATGCGATTTAAAGTCACCTCACTGTATATATATATATATATATATATATATATATATATATATATATATATATATATATATATATATATACCGAGTCTATACAGGGTACCAACACTAAGGCTATTGTCTCAGTACCCGATACCAATATTATGGTACCGAAAAGGTAAATGGTACTAAAACTATGGTTGCCGAGTCGGTACATGGTGTATATACACAATTGCATATATAATAGTTCACCACCACAAACTACCTAACAGTTATATATTTAATTGAATGATGTCATGATTACCGCGAAATGTGATAACTTATATTGATCAAGGACACTGTTTTTGGGTTTGTTGGAGTAACAGGTGTTCAGAAATAATTGTAATACTCAATTTGGTGAACTTTAGTATTCATTGAAATCCATCGTGATGGTACCATGTACCGACTCGGCAACCATAGTGCTAGTAACATGTACATTTTCAGTACCATAATGATGGTATCGGCTATTGGCACAATAGCCCTACAGTTGGTACCCTTTACAGACTCGATATGTTTATTATATATGGTAGGTTAGCTTTGAAGTCGCATTGTCGAAGGCTTTATATGAAGTTAGCTACACTAATGCAGGTTTACACATTCTTATAGGAGATTGTAGCGTCCTATTTTCCAACATTCATCATCCAAATATATAGTAGGTAAAGAGTCTAATACCGGCTCATAGTGATGAGTTGCCAGTAAGCGCAAAACGAGTGTGCACGAGAGAATATGCGCATAGATTAGATTCTTAGGTAAATTGATTGATATCTGGTCCGCAATACATAATTGACACTAAGAAGGGTAGACAGAAAAGACAGAGAAGTTCGTTCCCAATGAGTTTTCTTAAACTGAAACCAGTTGGAACACAAATACCTACACTGTATTATAATTACACATTTGTTATTGTGGAGATCATATATATATATATATATATATATATATATATATATATATATATATATATTGTATATTAAACTAACAATAAAGCAATCATACATTTTGCGGGTGGTGACAACAATTTCGCTTAGCTTATATGAGCACTGTAGTTTGATCCTCGCTAGTCAGTCTTCCATCGTGCTCGGAGAAAAATTATGGCAGGTCAAAACGTGTCAATGCGTGTAACTGACGGTTGTTTTTCAATGTCATGCGACCAAAGGAATTAAATTGGATTCGTTGTTTACATCTAGCTGACAAACTTGATTTAAATAGTTGTTATCCCAACCCGCGAAATTGTTCAATTGTATAACTTATATATTGTTCTGATAACTAATATTAGTTAGGTCACGAATGTGGATTCCTTCGTAGTATATCATGATCCTTTCAACCGGCCTAGACTTAATGATTTCTAATTCTACAGTTAAATTTTTCCTATGTGCTTGCAAAGTTCTCACAATTTTTTCCAAACAATCAAAAGAAGTTATTTTACTGAAAACAAAAGCTTTATATTTAATCAGTAATTTATAGGTGTTTGCTCGTTTAACGCGCGTTACTTTAGTAAAAAACTATAATTAACAATACTACATATTTACTTTTGTGACTCGAATGCTGCTTTTATCATTCCCCTGACTGCTTCAGCTTAGTTCGTGCACTTCTTCGAGGAATTTTACTTGTATTCATTTCAGCCCTAAATAGAAACATTTGATCGTAATCGGCTTCAAATGGGCTGTTGCAAAATATTTCCCTCCTTCCGGTCTCCGCATTCTACTAAGTGATCATGTGCTATACCGAGTGGTCCACCGCGAATGTTAAAGAAAACTATGTTGTGTCCTGCCTCCACCTTCCCCACTCGATACAGAATATCATTGAAAGTATGTAGTGTCATGGGTCCATCTTCGCCAACATGACGTAGTCCCCGGCCCGTAGGTGAGTGAGTATAAATGGTCTGGCATAGGCCTCTTTCTGTGTGGCGCACGCAGCTTGAGTTAGCTTTTGCAGGTGCTCCTAAATATACACGAAGGTACAACGCTTATCGAGACCAGGACATACGAGTTCATCTAGCAAGCGTAACTGCCCTCCATAGAAAATGGTTACCTGAGAAAACCTTTTAGCCGTAAATACTGGAAATGGCATGGTCCACCCGACCAGAAGTAATTCGTCTCTCTAAAATCCCGGGGCTTCGTAGCATCAAAACCGTAATACCTCTTTCATCATCTGGTGTGCTTGTTCACCCGTCGTGTTAGTCTGAGGGTGGTAAGTGACTGCCCGTCTATGCTTCGTGTCAGTGTTCTTGCACTACTGATGAAACTCCATCTACCCTAACTGCACACCCTAGCCGCTAACAATAACTTGTTGTGCAACATATCGATGAACATGGAATGTCGAAACGCGTCAGAACGCGTGACTGACGACAGGTTAGCTATGTTTTCCGACCGATTAGATACAACAGAATTGGTATTTATATGAAGCTTGAAAACTTGATTTAAATAATTACCATCAGCTCCCGAGCAAGCAATGACTGTTTAACTGTAAACACATGAGAATTTTGTACCGAGGCAGACAGCTCAACCCAAACACCAAAAGGTCAGAAAATTTCGTGCAATTTAATATTTAGCCAACCATGCGTTGGCTAGAACCCGCTTTATGTTTCAAGTAATTATGCCAATATACACTGTGTTCTAACGTAAACGAAGCATTGCATGGCAAATTTAATTTATCTAGTAGACACTATTGCCTTTTTGGTGAGCCACTACGTATAAGTGGCCATTGTTGCAGAGTTACAAGTGTCTGCAATTCTAACACAGGTGGTGAAAAGACGTGAAACGCGGAAGAGCAAAAGATTGCCTGGGTATGAACTGACAATCCACCACGCGCACATCGTTAAGAACATTGCATTGCATCCATATGGTTTGGACATCTACCGTTTTGTGCATTAGTGAGGTCCAGCAAAATGAAGAAATTTGTTAGTATGTTGAAGCATTTGCCGTCCGTTGAAATGTTGCATCAACAGTTCCGGATGCTATCATAGGTGAGAAAAAAATTGGTATGCAAAAAGAGGGAAGCAATACAGTTGTACATGCCGGGAGTTTTAGGGGCCAAACCTCTGGCGTTCCATACTACCTACCAGAATCAATTCCTACACATTGACTTGGTAGAGCCATTGCCAGTGGTTCACGGTGGCGAGACGTATATATTCAAATTATTAGATAATTTTCAACGGTGGGTATAGTTTGTGCTGTTGGCTAACATCAAGATATCACGGCTGATTCAGTGTCCTAAGGAGTGATGGATAAGTTGAATTGGTGCACCTACTGCAATTTTATGGGATCAAAGAACGCAGTTTGAAGTAGCAAAGTTCAAATTGTGGTTTCATAGTCTGGAGTAAATTACACGCGATCGGTAACATCATTTGCATTTAGATGCATTTGCGAACCAAGCGCATTGAACGTTTTAGAATTTCCACGATGTCGGTGTCAAAAAGAGCATGGTACACACAATAGCCAACAAAGGAACAAAGCCCAATCCCGTCATTCAAGTATAACCGAATCTCACATATCACTATGTACTACAATATAAATGATCCATATACCGACATCCATAGACAAACCTACTCGCAAATGAACCCGTAACAAATAATAAAAAATAAATAGAAGTCAAACTGATAATAAGATTGCTTCTCTTTCTAAATATATACGGTGTATTGTTCAAAATCAACGAACTTTACAAATAATATACATAGTGCTTTAATATCGGATACGTGCCGTGAATATATTTTAAGTATTCCATATTCTAAGTTACTCTTTTATAATGTAGTTTATCGTATTATGCTTATAGTGCCAAATAGTTGATACTTAATTAAAATAATACCATAAATTGAACACAAACGGTATGTTTTAGGCTTTTTATCTTATTTATCAGCTAACATGACTTAAAAATTTTGTTCAATTCGCGACATGCTCAGGACGGCAAACTATCTGTATTTTCAAGTGCTTAAATCAATCAAGTGTGTAATCATAGGCATTACTCGTTTCTCTTGATATTTGTGCCTATTCATTTTTGATAATCACGTGTTAGTATTTCTCGCAAAATCCGTTTAAAATAGGATGTGCGTGATCTAAAACAGGATTATGAAAGACTGTCATTTGCAATACGTATGTGCTAGGTTGACGCAATAATAGTGTAATCAAACAAAATTATAGAAACAGATAACCTATTGTTACAGAAGTACATGCATCTGGAACTCTAAAACAATCTACCAAAGATGATGAACAAAAGAGGACCTGCATATTATCCAATAGAAATAGGAGGCGATGTAAATAAGTCTAGCTACCTCTTAAGTATGAACAGTTATCACAAGTAAGTTTGCTTGCTTTTTTTCCATTATCATTTAGTTAGCTACAATTTGTACTGACGGTCTTGTGTAATCAACGCAATCATGGTATTTATAGTGTGGCTATAACACACTAGTGTCAGATTTAATTACTTCTCAAATATAGATTGAACATATATTATTTATTAGTTAAATATGTAATTAATAAACTAAGCCTCAGTCTGATTAAAGTAAGAATTTGAAGCTTTTAAGAACAAGTACAACATACCTGCTTTTAGGCAATTTTAGAATAACCAATAGAAATTTAGTTGAAAAGAAATTAAATAGTTTTGTATTAACCAATCCGAAACTACAATTCAAAAATTGCATGGCGTGGCTATTTAAATGAACATTTTAATACGAATTTGGTGAAACATATGTTGGAACTGGTATTATGAAATGAGTATATAACATAGCTACGCCCGTAATGAAATCGTTCGGTCGATTAATGAATTCATTTAAAATAAATTGAATTCGAATCTCCTATGGACCAGTGGGGGCAACATTATAATTTGCCAATCGATGCTTATAAAACTGCAAGGAAAGATCTGAGTATGACACCGATGTGTAAAATTTGACCATAAAGATCATGCATTTTGCGAAAAATATTAATGATAAATGAATGGACATTAAAATAAATGTTTAAGGAATATCAGAAAAGGTTTAAATTTGCAGTTACCACAAACCCGTTAGTGCAGTTAACGCTTTCGCTGTGTTAAGTTTCCGTTCGAAATGCTGTGTTAAATATTAATTTTGCTAATTATTCTATATAAAAGGCTATATGTAAAAATAGGTATGTGCTTAAAATTCATTATGATTGGCATAGTATAATGAAGAAAACAAATCCATTTCTATGATAAAACACGAACAGTTAATTTAGTTTTGGAGATAAATCCATAATTCCTCCAAAGTACCGGTTACATTTTAACACGTCTGCAATATTGTAGAATATAATCGAAACCTCACCCGTAAGTTTAGCATATTTCGTGTTTCCGATAAATACTTTATGTAAAGACACACAATTAATTTGAAGAAAAACATTTAGGAGATATAACTCTACAATTGAATATGGTACAACGCATTGAATCATTTCGACGATTCCAGATTTTGCCTATCCTCTCTCAATTTATTTGAGTTTTAAGCTAATTTTTTTTAAACGTTTATAAATATTAATATTTATTTAATCTTGTCAAAAATACTACATAACTATATATTGTAATTAGTCATAATATCTCTGATGTTTGCCATAGAAGAGGTACCATGTAAGAAATAACAGTTTTAAAAAACGAATACAAAATAAATAAGGCCAAGTTTGCCTATGAAACAAAAGAATAGAGTAAATATTCAATATTTATTGCATAAATAACTTACACTGAAAGAGTGTCCCTTTCATACGACTGTTTCGATTAAGATCACGAACGTAGCGGTCTGTTAGACAATATTCCACTAAGGGTGCCAAGTTACTCAGACATTGTAGAACCGAATTCATAAAGCACTAAAAGTATATAAAACAACAAAAACCAGAATGTAAATATTTTTTACAGACTCACTAAAGTATGATTTATTTTTTATGAGGAAAATTAAAACGATTAAACAGAAATATCAGAATAAAAAAAGAGATCCTTTCACATAAAAATCAGAATTTTAAAGACATGCGGTAAAAAGCCAATTACTAACTATTTCGATTAGTGAAGGAAAAAAAGGTTACTGATAAATACCAACGTATTTATTATTTTAAGCCTACAGATTTTAAACGATTTTACTAGTTTCAGGCTTAGTTAAAGCGCACTTTGTAATCATAAACTTTGCAGACGCATTAAGTCGAAATATCGTCCAAACGCTCCAGCTCTTCACTTTTTGTAATGTGTCAAACAAAAGAGCAAAACTAATGTCAGTCACACGTACTGACGCGTGTGACTGACATCAATTTAAAAAAGAGCCAAATTTAGTATGCTGTTCTGAAAGATTTTTTATTCTAAAATGTCCATCTGTGTCTAACACAATGCGACAATTGGCAGCTTTAAATAGATAAAGCCGATTATTTTGTTGGTATGATCTAAATATTATATCTAATTGCAAATTCCCTTCACTAAGTAGACTGTCTTCCTTCTTTTCTCCACGAGTCTTTATATGCTAAAATTTCCGCGATCGGAAATTGAACCCTAAATATTTTGTTCAGTAACACGTGTATAATCTCCTATCTCATTGAAGCCACGCATTGCATGCAATTTGTAGTTATAAATAAATTTATGCTTTTCGGTCAGTTCTTCCTTCGGATGGGTGTGTCTTTTTCAGTATGAACTTTGATCCAAAGTTAGCTTCACTACAGCAGTTTAACACATAGGTATAGAAGATTTTAACGTCCTATTTTCTCACATTCCTCACCCAATTATATAGTGGGTAAAATGCGTAATACCGGCTCCGACTGATGAGTCGCCATTAAGCACGAAACGAATGTGCACTAAAGATTATACTATCCGTTCAAGCTGCCTTTGGTTTATCCTTCTGGTCACAACTGAACTAATTTTTACTAGGTTCGCAACACCTAATACATATTGCTGGATGCAACCACGCCATTTACCAATAACTGTTATATGATCAAGTTGAATGCAACGTTGCCTGGAGGCTGGAGGACGGCATGTGGCGCAACATCTTACACGACGCATGAAGTTTGTGATATGTTTCGTGTAATTATCTAGTTTTCGTTTACCATTATGGTTGAATATCGAGCTTAAGATGCATGTGCCACCAAGTTGAGATTCTGCGTCGCCTAACCACCTAACCACCTAACCTGAGCACTTATATCACCCATAACCAAGACTATAACTAATCTACTTGCTCTTCTTAGTAAAACACTTGAATCAGAGTAGAAAGCGTTTTTGTTGTCGTCTGTATTGCAATCGGTGAGAGCATATGCAGAATCAGCGAATATGGACTGTTGATTAAGATTTCTGGCATCGATTTTAGCAAGCGGATTAAGCCTGCTGCATAAAGTCGACTGTTTACAGGAATGCATTTAGTTAAGCAAGCTTCAGCTTGTGGGCTACAGACAATACGGACTTCCCATTATCCGACCTGATAAAATTCGATGGAACGATAGGTTCCATGCCAATAAAGCGTAGATAAGTTTGGTGAATTTCGTTTTGTAATACACGTAGGATTCTGCAATTTAGATTCGAATACGCAACATATAAAATCTTATAATTTATCCTACGTACATGCCAGAACTTCTTCTTGTTCTATTTGTTTCAATTTGTGCATAGTAAATGCACTGAAATTAAAACCTAACCTTGGCTTAATGAATGGTAGTTTACTTAAATTCTTTTCGATAATTAGCAATCCAATATTGGGTCAGGTGATTTGATTAACATCCATCACATTCATAACATATAAATGTACAATATAATAAGATTGAGAAGAGCACAGAGAAGTAAAAGAGGCAGAATCGGAAATGAAGTCGTTTATAGAGGCCTGATCTCGCTTATCTATCATGCACGACTCAGCCGATAAAGTGACATTTCTTGTTCTGCACGACGGTCGTTTCAGGATGGATTCATGAAAGCTCGTGATTTACATGATTATACATGGGCTATAAAAACACTGTCACACATTCCCTGTGGTGATTGTTTGTATTCTGTTTATCTTCTCTTAAATAGTCCGCTAACCAAAGCTGTCGAGAACTATCAGCTCAGGT
This sequence comes from Eudiplozoon nipponicum, assembly GCA_029291075.1. Lineage (NCBI taxonomy): Eukaryota > Metazoa > Platyhelminthes > Monogenea > Mazocraeidea > Diplozoidae > Eudiplozoon > Eudiplozoon nipponicum. Next base: position 13,125 of record JAQBSW010002640.1, read on the forward strand.
AAATACTGTTTGTTGCGAAGTACTAATATATATGCAAGTATGTATTAGGTTTTGCGAACCTAGTAACAAATTAGTTCAGTTGTGACCAGAAGGATAAACCAAAGGCAGCATGAGATTATACTTTCCGTTCATGCTGCCTTTGGTTTATCCTTCTGGTCACAACTGAACTAATTTGTTACTAGGTTCGCAAAACCTAATACATATCTGCTCAGGTGCCAGAGGCTAAAGATTCTTTCAGCAGTCGAAACTTGCTCTTTACGTCTAGCATGATTACTCTCAATCTGTCACGACCCATTCAACAGTTAACATTACTCTGTATTCAAACTGAAACCGAGGCTTTAAGCATTCTGCGAAACTCAACATTGAGGGTATCTCATTTCTAAAGAGACCATAAATGAAATTAATGTGTCGCCATTTTTTTGCTGTAAGGGCAGTTAAACATATAAGTACAGACATATAAATGGCTGGTTATATCTGTTTAACCAGCAATGAACTCAATATATAAATTACAGTGAGACTATTCAATGATTAATCAGGAAAAACATTTGGTTGCATGCGACAAGTCGGACACTACGCAAAGAAGTGCCTCAATGCAATTGATATAACTTTTATTACTACTTACAGAGAGAAATCCTACTTTCACATGACTTACAGAATTGAACAAGTTTTAAATCTAAACGAAATTTATTCAATCTGGTGTGCCTAGTTATTCAAGAAAACCGGAAGTCAGGATATATGCGCACAACCGTCTAAAGTGGTAGAAGAAAAAGAAAGAATTATAATTTTTCACGCAAAACTTCCTGCAGTTTATCTATCGTATTTCCGTACTTCACATAGCACAGTAATTGTTCGTCTTAAGTATGTAAGATATTATGGAAATGAGCATTTCTTTACTCAATACCTGCAATTTGAACATTACTTGTGATATATTTACCCAATAAATGTGTTTTGTCCGTGACGATCTCTACAAATGCGGTTAACAATTATTTTTAAAAACGATACTGTTTCATACTAATCAATTTAGCATGGCCATTTACTTGTTAGACAATCGTTGGTAGCGCGGGCGGTGATAACAGCAATTTAAATGAAGGTTGCATTTTTTATATAAACGGCAACCCAATTAAAACTACAAGATATGCAATGCATAGTTTATACTGACGAATGTATATATTTAATGGGGATTGGAGTTTATATCAAGATCACAATCTTGACTTGATTATATATTTACTTGTTAACAAGACGTAAGTCCGCAAAGGCAAAGGGATGAGAACTGTCTACTTCTAGCATCAGCACAATTTTGATAGCCAAAAATTATAGCTTTAGAGGAAATATGGCGTCTTGTTTTAGTTATCATATTTTTGTAACACTAACAAAACTGGTTATGGGTTATCAAATTTTATAATATGCTATTAGACACGGCAGCAATTACTACCAGTCGCCTATATCAATCTCGTATTCATCCGAGTGAACAAAAAAATCAACAGATGCAATTACGTGCCAAGTATGGCTTACCTAGTAACAAATTAGTTCAAATAGGACTAGACGAATATACCAAATCTAGCATGAACAAAGGGTAAAAACTCATTTACGCATGTGCTTCGAGCCTACTGGTGACACAAGAGTAGGGGCCGGTACTACGCCCTATACCCGTTATATATTTGATCAAGTAAGGTGCGACTGTTAAATATATGTTTTTTTTATATATATATATATATATATATATATATATATATATATATATATATATATATATATATATAGGAAAGGAATCAAGTTTCGCTTCTTAAAAATACTGTAGTAATATTCAAAGGCAATGAACATTATATATATATATATATATATATATATATATATATATATATATATATATATTAGATACACATTTACATAAGCCGTTTTTAGAAGCATTTTAATTTCTACATCTATATAACTATATTTCAGTGTATCATTACAATTTGATCGTGGTCTTTTGTTAAGTTCATTTAGGTTAATTAATTCCTCTAGAATAAGTCCTTCTGGTTTGCTTAAAAGAATGGATTTAAAACTTTTGATGATAGGTGAATTGATGATGGTAGCCGCCAAAAGCTAACGAAATATCTTCAAGGACTAAACCAACTGGAATTTAGCCTGTGTAAGTCACAACACAGATCAGGCAGTAAAAAGTTCTTTGTTTTATTTGCACAAACATTCAGTGAAGTGTAATTTTTTGTTACAGCATATTGCTCACCACTGGCTCTTTATGGCGCTAGCTACCGAAAACAACAGACAATTGATGACTTATTGTACAATGTTTCAACATGAAAAAATTAGCTGTTATTTGATAAAACACCCAAGCATTTGCTGTGCCCCATTTGTCACAATCACTGAAGTCATTTTGTTCATCATTATTATTTATTAATGCATCTAATAAGCACGGCTAATTAATAATACCACGTAACATTTTCAATAAAATATTTTGTACGTTAAATTTGTTGTTGTCAATTCTCTGGATGATTTTATACGGCAGACTGGCTCAATGGTTAGAACACCAGATTCCGAAGCAGACGTGCCCAGGTTCGAGCACTGTCCGCGGCAAATTCTGACCTCGATTACATTGACAACAAACTAAAGTACAAACAGCCACGCTATCGACATGACTATCATCATTGTTAGTGTCAGATTTTGCACAACAAGACGAGCGATCAACACTGAAATCTGCAAAACTTTCGCTGTTAACATGGCGACAATTTAAAACTCATAAACAACCCGATACAAAGCAAAATAAATGGGAGGAAAAATTTCATACAGGCAATAGCCACCGAAGCGAAAGCCTTTTCAAAATAAATAAATAAATACAAAAACAACCAGATCTCCTACATCACTTAGTAATAAACTAATAATGAGCCCGATACGCATATAGGCATACATCCACACATATAAATCGATACGCACTTAACCACCGAAAATAAAGAGAAAACCGAAAATCTAAAGTTCCTAAACAAAAACAAATATAATGAACTCTTGAAAACATCAAAAGCGTATGAAATCCCATGCAATGCTTGTAGTCTCATGTAAGTTAGTGAGATCATGCAACCAATCAAATTAAGAAGAGGACATAAAACTACATATAAGTATGAACAAACAGTTTTCAGTATAAATTAAGCATTTTATTATGTAGAAAATCCAATAGATCGGTTTCGTCCTTGTTGGGAACTCACCAAATACTGTCCAGAATTTGCCGCGAACAAAGTTCGAATCTGGGTACATGCGCTTCGGAGTCTGTTCAAAAACCACTGAGCCGACTGATTTGGAGTGGTTAGTTGGAACGTAAGGTTTAAAATAATGATATATAGGTTTCATCTAGAGGAAAAGCTAACCAAGAAATATTAGTTCGTATAAAACTTAAAATTGTGTGCAGTAGCGGCAGGGTGGCCTAGTGGTTCGAGCACCTGTTTCCAATGCAGACGTGCTCAGATTCGAGCCCTGTCCACGGCAAATTCTGGACAGTTCGTGATGAGTTCCCAATAAGGACGAAACCGGTCTACTGAATGAATTGTCTTTTCTACACTATACAATTCTTAGTTTATACTGACAATGGATGTATATAATTGGACTGTTGTTTACACCAAATTCGCAATCTTGATTAAAATAATAGTTATCATTAACCGCGCGACCAATTTTCGTTCATTACATAAATTTACAATTAAATATATCTTCCCAGAATGGATAGTTTCTGTTCTATAAGAACAGATTTGGAGTGCTAATTGGAATTTGAGGTCTAAAAAGATTTCATATAGAATCCACCTAAAGACTGCCGAAATATTTTCAGCGAACAAAAGAAGTAGACAGTTAAATACTGTTTGTTGCGAAGAACTAATATATATGCAAGTAGTAACAAATTAGTTCAGTTGTGACCAGAATGATAAACCAAAGGCAGCATGAACGGATAGTTTAATCTCATGCACATTCGTTTCGTGCTTACTGGCGACTCATCAGTAGGAGCCGGTATTACGCCCATTAAACACTATATATTTGGTCGAAGAATGTGGAATAATAGGACGGTACAAAAGAAGTAGACTTCAGTCTGTTTTAGTCCCAACACATATCAGCTAATCTGACTATATATATATTATTGATTTAATCGGATGAAAACACAGAATACATGTAACTGAATGATTGTAATGTGCTTTTGTTTATTCATGAAATGGACGTGCCCATGTCCACAATAAACATATGATTTGTCATTAAATGTTTAACTTTTCTTAACAACATATACAATGTAGCACGACCCGTGTTGGTTCCACTTTGCATAAGGTCCATTTAAGAGTCATTTTATTTCTACAATTATTGACAATACTTCTAGTGTGACAATTATGTTTATTAGTGCTCATAATTGTAAGTAAAGAAAAGTCTTCATTTTTGTTAGTTATTTAATTTTTCCGGAAAAGGTTTTTTTGTTTGTTTCAGTTACTTACTTACAAAAGTCTAAAACTTTTGAAACATTAACTGGCGGATGATGTTCTCTGGTCGGTTTCCGACGCAGTCTATTTATAACAATCTGTAGTTTCTGCGTAACTTACGCAGCTGGCAGTACTTTACTGGCCTCGAAACCGCTCAGTAGATCTGCAGGAAGTTGATGATTTGGCTACCTATTATTAGAGGAAGTGATATCGATCAAGAACAAGTGTCAGCATCATGTAAACCATCAACGAGTATGTCAGTGTATAAAAAGCAAAGTAGTATGACATAATCTACTTCAGAGCACATTCAAGTAATTAAAAAAGATCTCATCCACGAATTCGATTTAAACTTGACGTAGACGACGTAAATTTTTCAGCGGGTGATTTAGCACGGATTTCGTTAGGTATGTTTTGAATAGGCTCTTCTTCTGGACATTTTTTCAATTTTTATAAAACTGTATTTGTAGTGCTCATAATGTTAAGCTAAAAATAGTCTTCATTATTTCGAGTTATTTAATTTTTCTAGAATGGCGTTTTGCGTTTGTTTAAGTCACTCACTTAAAAATTTAAATTGACTGTAGGCAGGTTTAGGCTAAGTCTGTTAGACATGTCTTTGTGCGCTTTGCTTGCCAGGCACTAGCTTCGTTTTAGATATATGACACGATAATTTGGTAAACGCGGATTTATATTTTTTCTAGATATCTATATCGTACAAAATTCGATTAAGTCGTAAACACTGTTAAGACAATGAGCAATTTGTCATTATAAATTAAAATATTTCGAATGAAAAACTTTGGTTGTCCAACGCATTGCCTTTTCATTTTGGGCAGACAAAAACAGTATACAAATGGGCTTCAATCGTGAAATCCAAATATTCCAGAATTTGTAACAATCGGAAAAAGCCGCATTCGGTTATATATATATATATATATATACATATATATATATATATATATATATATATATATATATATATATATATATATATATATAGTTGCTAATATGGATGGAAACGTTGTATCATAGATGGATATTGTTCACTGTTTGGCATAGGCTAGCAGTTAATGTAAATTGAATTTATTTTGTTATTAATAAAGAAAATCAAAATATACTTAATATATTTAACACAGCACAGATAAAAATTAATTGATTGCTCGGGTGGTGGTAAATTGACTTTAAATCAAGTTTTCGAGCTTGAAGTAAAAACCAATTCCATTGTATTTAACAACACACACGCAATCAAGTAATTTTTAATTGTGTTGTCAATATATATATATATATATATATATATATATATATATATATATATATATATATATATATATATATATGCGACAGCTGCAAACAATTAAAGTTCATGACTGCACAGAAATTGTTTAGCCGACATTCCAGTCAAGTACAATATATGCCAGATTACTAGAGGTGAGCGCCGAATATCTAATTTTGATTTCCATATATGTGCAACGCGGATTGATCCTCGCAAGTCAGTTTGTCGTCATACTCCGATGATTATCACGGAAGGCTGAAACGCACCAGTGCATGCGGCCGTCGGTAGTTTTACTATGTTATTCGACGACGGGTTAAATACAATGAGATTGGTGCTAACTTTAACTTCTCAAACTTAATGTAAAGAATTTTTACCACCACCCGCGCAATCAATTACTTTTTATCTAATGAAAGGTCAGTCTGTAGTATAAATGATACAGCCAGAGGAAATATCGCGCCTGCCTCATTTGTTTGTTTTGTAAACTTTGTGAGAATGGACAAACTGAAGAAGGCGGCCGCCAATATCCTTCGAAATATATTGAAGAAACAAAAAACCTAGATTTCAGCCTGTGCTAGTCAAAACGCAGATCTGGTAAAGGTCTATAAAGCTGACAGTGCAGTGGCAGTGATAGTCATTCATCCAAATGGGCAGCTAAAGAGTGATTTGTGTAATATACCCAAAGTAGATAAAACGAGGCTCACAAGGCTGTAAATTTTGGTAGAAGTCAATATATTTGATATCACTGAGGATCCAGGCACACGAGTTCATTAAAAATGGTCAGTTTGGCTCCATTCACAACAATAGTAGGCTTATGATCGAAATTGACCATAATCAACATTCGAAAGTATTTATCTAAAGGCCAGACTGGTTAGACATTTCATGTATTTAGTTTCCCAACAAACAAAGAACTTTCATCCACGTACGAATAAAAAAAGCAATTTTTAACTGTACAGAAGCACTTTAGCTCTAAATGATGAGCTAAAGAAATAATATTTATTTGTTCGGTTTAAATACAAAACGTGGTAGAAAAATATAAGTCAAACATGTCCAATCGTAGAAACCAAACAATACATCATTTCATTGAATCACGTTTGCCAGATTGATATAAACACCAATCCCAATCTTTTTAACCAGTCGCACAACATGACATTCTTTAAATAAAGTTTTCAAGATTGATATAGTCACCGATCTCAGTGTCATCCCATTGCTAAGTCGCGCGACTGGTTAGGTACAATGGAATTGGAGTTTAAATAAAGCTCGGAAACCTGATTTAAAGAATTGGTTTCGCTACTCGCGCAATCACTGATTGTTCATTTGGATAACTTATGAGACCTAATTTCGTTATCTGTGAAATGTATTTTTATAGGAACAAATGCATCGAAATGAGGAGACATGTCCGCCCAGCTTTCATTTATAAAAAGGTATGTGTAGATTTGGCCTGAAATAATAGTGCCTTCGGATAAATAATTACGCACAAAGCCAAACTTATTTTAGCATATCAGATATAGTGTACTCCAACAAGCACGAATCCAGTCCTCTGCAGCATCTACCTAATTTAGCTATACCAGAAGACAATTCCAGTTTTAGATAACTTTTGATACAGAATGCAATTGGATTTTTTCTGTCATAAAAAGTGATGGTAGTTTAATGGTGGGCATAATGAAAACTTATTCTACCGAAAAATATCAATCATTTTTTATATGCGGACTTGAGAAGAAACTTATTTCATTTTTTAACTAACACCGGTCCATTGTATGTTAGGGTTGACTAAAATGGGATTGTGGTATGTCTATTGACCGCAAAATTAATTGAATCATATGTGATCAAAACCAGAACAAACAATTTTCCAATTATGACACCGCCGATATACATTCCACTGGCTGAAATGTTTAATAAATAATTAACTTATGACTTATTATATTTTATTTTTACATTAAATAAGTAATATAAATCAAACAAATTGGCGTCATTATAGTGTGAGCTCAAAATATTTACCTAATAGCATTATGTTGAAGTCTATAAAGCATTTTGATTAGAGTAAAGTAGGCTAATAAAAATAAAGTCGTTGTTGGCCAATGATAATTGTGTTCCTGGTGTATAAAGAGCAGGGACAATTTCAATTTGCGAGATATTTTAATGCACACACTAATTCCTAAAAAAAATTTGTAGCTCAAACCTAAAAAGATGGTAGACCGAAAACTTTGCGCTTAACTGAAGCCGTTGAACACTGAACTTATGTAAACCGCTTTATGTGTAAACTGAAGGTTAGGTATAATCAATAAATTTCCGGTAATTAAGTGAAACATTTAATTGATAGACCCGTTAGGTTGCCATCCCGTCTCTAATTTGACAAGTATATATTTCTGATCTCATTTTGATGTGCGGTGACTTTTGTGTGCAAGTAAGTATGTAACATAGTTTGCGAATATGCATTTGTGGGTTTTGTGAATTAAAATATCATTTTTTCAATTTCTTACCAATAATCCCCTCCGGTTTTAATCCAGTTGCGTGTTCAATTGTACGCATAATTGTAGTAGTATTTTATAACTGGCATGTTGAATATATGCACATAACATACACAGGCTAACAAGAAGTAAAGACTTGTCGATATTCCACAAAATGTGCCCGTAAAGCCTAAACATCGGGCCTTTGCTAGCCTTCGAAGTTGCATCAAAATAAGCAGCTACTATCACAAACTTAATTCACGAGAGTGTGTGCAGTTAATGGCCTACAAAGCAAAGACTAACTGACACAAAGTACAAAATGACAGATTTATGCACAATTGTGTCTTGTAATATGCGGATAATATGTGCGTGGACGACCAATAGGAATACTATACATTAATAATAAACAAATAAAAATGGGAATAAACATATTAAAAATTATAATAAGGTGCTTAGAAAAATAATCAACATTACAGACTTATATATTAAATAATTTAAGTTATCACCACAAGCGCATACTTTTAGCAATAGAGTAATATTACCGCCAGACACGCATGCTAGCAAATTGCGATTAAACTACTTTGAGAATAAAGATTAAATCAAGACAGCTATGTGTGTTGGTATAGTTAGTAGTTATAGGAAAAATTTACGCGAAATCAACAATTCCAGACAAAGTTTTCCTGCATTGTTGACCTATTAGGTTTTCACTTCAAAAGTAGTCAAATAGCGTGAACACGATTAAAGCTCTCAACAGCTAGTTAAAAGAAATACCTGTAAAATTAAAATAAATCAATAATTTCCACTCTTAAGTAAAGAGGATTGAAAACGTAAGCATTGCAGACGAGTGATAAAAATGAAAAATCAAACTTAGTGTGAAAATTAAAGAGTCAATGTTTGTGCGGGTGGTGGTAACAATTTTTAAAATCAAGTTTGCGAGCTTTAAGTAACCACCAATCCTACTGTATTTAACCAGTCGTCGAAAAACATAGCAAAACTACCGACAGTGTGAAAATATTGACAGAATAATTTTTGTATTAAGGTCACTCAAGCTTTCAGAATTGAACTCTGGAAGTTTTTATTGAATAAAAATTCTTATTTGATCATATATTTAAAATAGACAAAAGAGGTATGTGTACAGTGAAAACTGTCTGGCAGATCTCACAAACATGAAGGAAAGCAATGTCCCGTTAGAGCAATGTAAACGTACACGCCAATTAAATAATGTTCGTGAACCAAAAGCATTCGATGATTTTGGTAACTAAGCGCTGTTTTTCCAAATATTATTCAGATAACATCGACTTTATCATCACACTTGCTCGATATTAGCATAACGTGTGACGAAAATGCAAATAATTTTAACAGTAAAGTACATTCAAATCATTGGAAAACCCGGAAAATATCGGTAACGCATCAGCATTTAGATATTATGCATGTCGTACCGAAAAATAAGTTAGCTTGTATGAATGAAACCGCACTAGTGCTATTAGGTTCACAATGCTTAATACATTAACACTAAATTAACAGGTTGGATACAAAAGTTAACATAAGAATAAATTAAACATACATCAGTAATAAATACATTATGTATAACAGTAAAATTCGTGTAGCGTGTCGTAGGGTAGCTCAGTAGTTAGTGAAACATACCCCAAAGCAGCTGTTCTCAAGTTCGAGCCCGGTCCTCGAAAATTCTGGACAGTATATGATAAATTCACATTCAGTACAAAACCGGTCTACTGGATGAAATGCCTTTTATACATTGTAGAATACTTAGATTTTACTAAAAGAATGTCTACATAATGCGACAGGTGTTTATAACAAGGTCGCAACCTTGATTTAAATATTTTTTATCATCGCCCACGCAAACAATGTTCGTTTAGTTATATAATGTTCAATTCAATACCGCATTCCCAGGTAGGTTGACGAAACTGGTCTACTGGATAGATTCCCTTTTTATAAATTATACAGTGCTTGGTTAATACTGATAAATGTATGTATATAATGGGATTGGCGTTTATATCAACCTTGATTCTAATAACCTTTATTACCGCCCTCGGAACCTATGGTCATTTAATTATAAACAAGTTGTTTATCAAGTGGTAACCAAAGTCAAATATCTACAGAAATTTTTTCCATTGGATCTGTGTATTTCTTTATTAAAATGTGTATTTAACCAAAGGTAATACCAATTTGCGACCAATAACTTGCTCGATCCTATCCCTATCAAGGACAAAACTATTCAAACCTAAATCAAGATTCATTTACAGACTATGCCTAACACGGATATACTCGCCCTCTTTTCTTCGATACGAACGAATATATGTTCTTCTCCGCGCACAATAATTTATTCAGGTTGACCAAGAATCAAACAGTTGAAAAGTTTCAAAAATAATTTTTTCTGAGAGGTCTGCCAGTAAATATAAATGAGACATTTAAGCGAAATTTAAAATTTGTCATTTATGTGGGAACATTTGATTGCCGTTGACAAAAGGGTTGGAAGACGCTCCAAAATATTCGGTGTGAGACTGCGGATATTGGAGGTAAAATACCTTGTTTCACAAAAAATGATCAGGTAAAAAGTGAAAAAAAGCTATCGCGCATGTACTAATTAGTCACCAATATCTCACTTAAGTACAGATTCAATTTCTCAAACGCGAACTACTCAACTCACTAAGTCACCCTGATCCTTAACCACTCACGAAGGCACTCAAATACACTCAGGCATACACTAAAACACACGCACGCACACAAGTAAACACACAAACTTTATCACATGCTATGCCATACGTTTTCTGATTTATCTTCGCAAATATTTGCTTAAGATATCATTAATTCGATTGCTTACCTGCAAGCCCTCTTGGTCACTTCTCTAGTGATTTTATAAATAATGCATACATTTAGCAGGTTACTAAAAACAACAATTTATAGCGTATTATAGACAAACGGGCAGTCGAGATTGTCTCTCAAATGTCTACCTTCAATAAGCAGAGAAAACAACTCCAAGGAGAGAATAGAAGACAAAACGGATAGAGGAATCGACTGACGAACAGGAAATTGACTATTTGCTGCCAATTTCAGATGGTCGAACACAACACATATCCTTCAATAAGATTTTCAGTGACTTCCCTACTGACCAAGTATTTTCGATATAACTTTAACGGTTGTTATTTCACTTCCTCACGTCAGTTTATTGCATGATAAATTATAGTACAGATTATATAAAGACTATTATTATAACGTCAATCCATTCGCTAAACCACGCTGTTGTCTATATTGGTCACTAACGTTTTCGTTCTAGTGACTTTGGTTTCTGATGCTGATTCTATCAGTGTTGCCAAAAATCGTTTCATCTAGACAAAACTTAATATTCCCAAACTCTTTTGTTAATGTAATCATCTGTCCTGCTAACGTAAGAGCCAGTTATTCTAAGGAAGATGGATGAACAGTATTCTTACTTGACACGCTATATTTAGTAAATATCATTTGGTGTAGGCGTTGTCTAGTAAAAACGCGTCCCGTTAGTAAAAAAATTTACATAACGATTTTTTATTTATTATTAAGGCCAGAGGCTCGATTGCTACCTACAGCGTTCTTCCGATTTTTCTGCTTCTCAAGATTTTCGCTTCTTCGGGGTTATTCTCTGGCATATACATCAACCAGAAAGCGACCCATTGACGCATTCTCGGCATCAGAATTTTTACTGCAACATCTTCTCCTCTCAGGAGACGGCTTCGGAAACCTGCTTAATGGATCGACAGTCACTGTACTGGGTTTGTACGACATGAGTACAAAAGTGGTGTTATGCTCCGCGTGCATCTCGATCCGAACAGACAACCACTGACATAGTGTAGCGTTGTAAGCTCCACTTCAGTCCGAACTAATTAGTCCCCGGCACGTGGGCGAATGCGGGTAAAGGGTTTTTGCTGGCTGACGTATTCGGTTTGAGTTAGAAGTTGTAGTCGCTCCTAAATATCTGATATGTTGCAATGAACGAGAAGCTTTAGGTTTGCAGGTTCGCACGGCATACCGATCTGCACTACATAGACCATGGTTGCCAGAGCAAATCCCATAGCTGTTAAATTTGTAAATCACATGGCCCGATTGACAAAATTTAATTTGTTGATCACCAGGAAGCAGAAACATCGTGGCGCAAATATCGCAGGAACACTTCCATCGTGTTGTGCGCTCGCACAGTCGTAGCGTTAGACTGAGTGCGATATGTCGCAGCTTTGGAATAATGTGTCGCAAGGCTCGTGCTTCACTGATTAAATTTATTCGTATTAAACTGTGCCTCCTGATCGATAATCATAACTTGTGGTGCAGAAATCGGAAAAGCCAGCACTCTTCTAAAAACACATTTATTGATACATCGGGTAAACTAATCTACCATGGAGAGCACATATGCCACTTTTCCACGCTCCACAGACGGTGGATTCCCCAAAGTCGATAGGTAAAACTGTTTTAGTGCTGTGGTATTGAAAGCAATATGGGTGAACTTTTATCTTGTCTGTTGTTTACAAGACTAGCAGACGCATTGTTGACAATAGCTACGAATATCTTTCGTCATATTGGACCAATACAAAATTGACTGCAATGCTTCGATGGGGCGCCCAACACATGAATGTCTCAGCGTTTCATGTAAAAAGGCAATTAGCTTTGCTCGTAAGGACCTTGCTACAAACCATTTGACATTTGTCCCTCAATCCACACCAGTAGTTGAAGACACAGATTTGCGGTTTTCCAGCCTCCTAATTATATTGTGGCATGTGGTATCATTGCCCTGTTCTTCGAAGACCTTGAAAAGTGGCGATGCCAAAGCATCAAACATTTTGCTGATCGCAGCAGCTGCAGCACTCTAAAAAGCTGCTCGGTGTTCAGTGGTCACATCGGGCTCTTCAATAACCCGATTTATTTGCTTCTTTTCCATATCTACTAATTGCCCATACACTAGTGCTTTTTGATCAGTAGATGAGTGTATATGCCCACGGATTACAAAATATCTATACTCGCGTATGACCTATTGTACTGCTTGAAGTTCCGTTTCGATGACAGCATAACGTTTTTCTGCTTTCGAGGGAGTGTGACTTACATATTGTTCCGGGCTTTCAACGTCCTTTAATACTTCTCCTATGCCTATGACTGAATGAGTCCTTTGGATAAGGTAAAAAAAGTGGTGTTTATCCATATATGATCACATTGGACAAACGCTCCTTGGACCTCTTCCGTCCATCGAAACGATATTTTAGCAATAGCTAGCTCAGATGAAGGTTTTTGAAGGACTGACATCTCGACAAGGTATGGACTATAGAAATAAACCATGTCAATAAAACGGCGTTGTTTTCTAGTGGTGGGCAACAGATAATTCTTGATAGGTTGGAAGTTAGAATCTAATGGCATACGTCTATCTGTGAAACTGAGTGGCTCGAGAACCGTACATGCCAACCCATTTGTGCCTTATAATGATTTTCATGTAGTCGCTATTCTATGGCTTTGAACAGAATCTTCATCAACCGAGCATGCAATTGTTGGTTGGCTGTTGCCAAAATAAGAATATCTTCAATTTAATCTGCATAGGTCAAGCACAGTTAATCACTTGCCACCCGATAGTTGTAGGAACAGATTGAACAGGAAAAGCGTGGTATGCGGATCGGGTTTGGTCGCACAGTTCAATTGATGAAAGGACTGCCCCTGCAATAATCGTCGCATCAACATTACGTACGGCCAAAAGCCATCAGTGGTTTAATACAAGTTATGTTATGGGTCTCATAAAAATAAAATCCATGACCTATCATCTTATTACCAAATCATGTTCGGAATCAAACTAAAATACGTATGCAACATTGTATCAGTATTTCAAATGACAACAAAATTTAGCGTTCTAGTGGTGTAATAGATAAATGGATTGAATAATAAACAGATTTCATTGATTTAATCCTGTCTTCTAACCAGTGCTATTAATGAGGCCATGGTCTGGTAGATGGAAAAATTTACAAACGCAGATTCCCACTCAATTTTAACGATCGATCGAATAAATTACTTATACGATGTTACTCAAGACAACGCATTCACTAAATTAATAGATAGACAATTTATGGCATAAATTGCAAATATTTTAGTCGTTTTTTAAAATGTTTACTGGAATGTGAATTAACCCCGTTACATATTTGAAGTATTTACAATTAAAAGCGTAAAACGTAGACGTACATCAGAACAAACATAACCAATATGCAGGTTAATATACCTAACAAGCATAAGTTGATACAAAACAAAAATTAGCTACAAAAGCGTGGGTATAATGCCATTATGGATGATGTGTACGTCTCTGAACCGCACGAACGCAAGTTCGATTGCTGGCAAAAGTAATTCTGGCTTCACTTGATAAATTGCCTAGTACAGAGGAAAATATTTACTGCTAGATCAATTTCAATTGTTACCTTATACCGTATTCATTGTTTTACCAATAAAACACTTATAATGAAAGTTAAATGCACACAATAAAGCAATTGTGACAAAAGGCATTCATTTTCGAAGCGTTGGAAGACTATTAAAACGAGAGATCACAAGGTTTTCCTTGGGATAAAATAACAATAGTTAAATCAAGTGTGCTATGACTGTAAGAAAAATAATTTATCGTAATATAAAAATATATGCAATATAAGTAGGCGAACTGGAAAAGTAGACAATGCTTAACAAATCATATTTACTTATTTGATAACACTAGAAATATTATTTTGCAATAATTGTTACCATCATATTTTTATTTTACGAAAAATATATCCAAAAGCTTTGTTTTTAATGTTAACTGCCCAGAAATAAGTACTCAAACATTTTTCAAAATATTAGTTGAGATAAACCATTTAGAGAGAAATTCAACATTATATATCCTAATATGTAAATGCCAATACTTTGCTATATATCGCTCTGATATTCATATATAAAGAGACGCTGCGATCTATTTCCTGATTATTCTTAATTTAATCATGAATAATCGATTTATTCACCAAAAAATAAAACAACTTCACATGAGATAGCATGACATTTTACGCGACTAATAAAATCGAACTCTTAGAGATGCTTAAGATTGTGTGAGGATTAATTTTTAATGCGGACATAAATTTGGCCTCCATCTGTAACTCGATTATTCCTTCAAGAACTACATAATTGTTTGCCTATTTGTGTTTTTGGAGAACTAATAGATGTTTAAGTGTGTATTAGTTACTGTTTACCTACTCACACATTATTCTAAATAGGACCAAAAGGATTTACAATTTCAGCATGAACGCAAGTTATAATCTCATGTACACAAGCGTATCGTGCTTACTGACGACTCATCAGTAGGAGCTGGCAATACGCTATGTATGAAAAATATTTTTGGTTAAGAAACGTGAGACAGTTTGACGGAACAGTCACCAATACGAATGTGTATTGAAGCAGTAATAGAGTTAACTTCATATAAAGTTTACGACAACGCGAATTCAAAGCCAACGCACAATAAATAATATATACTGAGATTGCAAATGTTATCAACACTATGGTTTTCAAAATACCGAGTCTGTACATGGCTCCACTAAAATGGAACTAAAAATAGGTTAAATTAACCAAAATTTAAAATTTAAAATACTTCTGAATACCTGTAAATCCAGAAAATCTATAAACGTTTGTTTTGATCGATATCAGTTGACACATTTTGTGTTAATCATGACGCCATTCAATTAAATATATAACGGTTATATATTTTTTATTGTGGAGAAATAATATATGCTTAAATGTATATTAGGTGTTGTTTACCTAGGTACAGATTATTCCAAATATGACCAGAAGGAAAAATCTATGTTAGCATAAATGAATGTTATAATCTTATGTGCGCATTCGTTTCGTGATAATTTGCGACTCCTAAGGTACGAATGGAAAAGTTAGATTACGAAATATTTACGAGCTATTTTTTTATATTATTCGGATATTATTATTATTTAACTTGTAACTAGTTAATCAATACCTAATACATATTTAAATTAAATAATTAAAAACTCGTTCGTTTTTCATTCACTAATTTATTTTTGTCAAACAATTATTGAATAATGTCCTCATCACGACGTACGGTGACTAATTCGATTAACTCATTTTATAAATAAGTCAAAACAAATGAAGCAAAACTACACCTACCGTCAAAAGTATTATTCATTATGTCATACGGTGTTTGCTGTAGCCTCTCATAACATAAACTAGCTGTTGGAAACAATGATCAATTGTAAATTTATCCCACAAATGTTTAATATACTAACATTTATTAATTGTTAATCTACCTCTATTTTCACTGTACCTACTCTTTGCATATTTAATAGTTTATTTTTAAATAAATTGCAGAACTGTCTGATCAATTATCGGAATGCGAAATTGTTTTTGTACGTAAACATTAATAGTGCAAACGTTTTGACGATCATCAAGTTGCCCACCTATAGCCAGGATCCTTCGCAGGACGTGATTTTGGTTTGAGCAGGTGAGTGCGATTTTTAGCCAAATTTGATGCCCGTCTATCGCGCAGATTCCAATACGTAATTTAGAATATATGTGTAAAGTTTGCTGTAGCTAGTCTAATCTCTGTTAATAGTTGACTTCTTTTTTGACTTCATTTCAGTGATTTAATCGTTACGCTACAACGCTCAAACTGTAAATTGACAGTAATACATAAATTGGTTTATATCCATGTTTTGACACCTCAAATCATAGATAATTAGCGGAACTGAAAGTACAAATAGATGAGCGAAATTGCTCAAATGTGATTTATTTCCTTTTTCTGTCATTAGCATGCAAAATTCAACAGCAGAAGGCCAATTAAGCTTGTAGCTGGCTTATGGATAAACAGTAGACATAAAGCTGCCAAGAATGTGAACATTGCGTTAATTACTGCTATTCCTATTCAGCTATTCGTCAACTGATATCTATTGAATTACATTTTGTTACATACTAAACATTGTCATAAAACGACTTACGGTGTTGCCGAGATTTGATAGTCCAACGAGGCCACAACCGCGTTGCATACTTGTCGCAATGTTTTCTGGCAAACGAGACAAACGAAGAGCTGCAGCAGTCGCAGAGTTTGATTGGGCACAACAAGGTGTCGTTCGGTCCACGCCGGGATGCCACGATTCACTATCAATGTTACACACGTCTACATTGTGCGAGGCGTCACTGCCTGCTTCATTACGGCAAATCGTGTGAGAACTCAAATTTGATAATGGGATACCCGCCAAATTTCCGGTAGAATTCGGTGATCCACCTCGCATACCTGAATGTTTCTCTGACGATCGAGCTTCTGAGAACTTGGTGGTTAGCTTATTAGAAGTGGCATTCTGCTCGTAGCCGGAAGCTGTGGTCCAGTTTTTGGTTAACCGACAAAAAAGCAAATTTTATTGGCACGAAACAAATATGATAAAAATAAATAGATAATTTTGGTGAAAAATAAAGAAAAAACAGTCGATATTTAAATATATTAATTTTACGTTGCTACTTCAAAAGACAACGCTTATTGACAAAATCGCCTTTACCAGAAATGTTCACTAATTAATAACCTAAATATGTTTATGGCATAAAGTTATCAAAAGCATGTAAAAATAAAATTGTATTTATTCCTATCCTGCACTGTTCTCCGTGTATATTTACGAGAAGTATAAGAAGTGTCCATCCGATACAGTCTACGGCAAAACGTCTTGAAACTGCCATAATGTCAAATTTCATCAAAAGCCAAAGATTCTGCTGAATGAAAAAATTCTATCAATCTGTTTGCTAGTCTACCTGAGTTCTCAGAGAAACCGTACAGGTCAACATCGGTCGAGACTTCCATAATTACTAATGTTTCTAAACGGACCTTTTTCAAATATAAAAAAGCTATTTAGTTAAAATCTGCTCATCTCTTAAAATGCCAAAATTTTGAAATCAATTTTTTTGCTGAATCTTCGTAAGGCTACTGAAACATGAAAGATGGCTGAATATAATTCGTAGTTCGTGGACAGCTTTGTACAACGTTACCGTCACTCGGTTTTAAAGACATACGTGGAGTCAAATGCTCCGATCGGCTTTCTCACATTAATTTACAAAATATCTAGTAGGTATGGGATCCAAAGCCGGCTCCTACGAAATGTTAGTCAATAAGTAATTAAACAAAGTTCTAATCGGATTACGCCTTTTGTTTAAGCTAGTGTTGACATGTCCTTTTTTTCCTATGTAGACTAACTTGCTACTGTGTACATGTTGCAGAAATACAGGGATCTGCAACTCCATAGCATTCGACGACAGTTCAGAGATATTGGAGGAGCGGCATATTGGCAAGTCTACAGGCCCCTTAAATAAGAACAGTTACCAGAGGCAAGAAGTGCTAATAGGAAATTAATAAGTAAGAAATACATGCATTAATTAGATAATTTTTATTATGCGCTTGACTAGATGAAGGAACAATTATGATTAATGTTACTTTTCTTGAAGTCATCTATTCTTATTGACTACCAAACGGAATTTCCATTTGTCAACTGAAGTAGAATAATTAAAATTTAACGATAAAATGAATAACTTCACCTTGCCGCACGACGGCGCAGTGCATAGAGTAACAGATTTTGAAGTAATTATACCATGGTTTGAACCCTGTCCGCGGCAAATTTCTGGTTAATACTTCAGGCGTTCCCAACAAGGACGAAACTGATCTACAGGATAACCTACCTTTTCTAAATTAAACAATGTTTAGTTTATACTGAAAAATTTATATATACTGGGATTGTGGTTTATACCAAGCTCGCAACCTAGATTTAAATAAATAATATCACCAACAGCGTAATCAATGTTAGTTAGTTTGCTATTGTTTCACACGGCCAACACACACAAGACGTTAAGAGATAGTGCAAACCAGACATACATTCTTATTTTCAGTAGTCCATGGAATAAGATCAACTCATCTCCACTAACCTTCTGCATTATTATTATTTGCGGTTTCGAAGCAATTTCAAAGAACGAGGACTAATCGAGTTCAAATTCAAACATTACTTGCAAATTTGTACAGAACATGGCATATATATGCTTTTGTATTACAAATACATTTTATTGGCACTGGAATTCCACAGTTCATTCAAATAGAGTACACACTCAATTTATCTAACTGGATAAACTTCAATTTAAAACAAACGAGTGCGTCTGACGCAAATATCTCGTTGTCCCAATTGCCAAGTAGCAGGTACTGGATTTTTACTGTATTCTTCGCCAACAGTTTGAACATTTTCTTAGTTGCATGTGTCGCAAATGGTCAGCAAAGTTTGTGAATTATTTATGTCAATTGTTCGTTTTTATTATACCACAAATCAAATATTTTTCTTGCAAGTATGAATTAGGTGTTGCGAACCTAGTAACAAATTAGTTCAGTTGTGACCAGAAGGATAAACCAAAGGCAGCATGAACGGAAAGTATAATCTCATGCTCATTCGTTTCGTGCTTACTGGCGACTCATCAGTAGGAGCCGGTATTACGCCCTTTAACCACTATATATTTGGTCGAAGAATGTGGAATAATAGGACGGTACAATCTCCTAGACGAATGTGTAAACCTGCAATAGTGAAGCTAACATAATCTAAAGTCAACGACAATGCGACTTCAACGCTAACTCACACTATATAATATATATACCGAGTCTGTAAAGGATACTAACACTATGGCTATTGTGTTAGTAGCCGATACCAACATTATTGTACCGAAAGGTACATGGTACTAACACTATGGTTTCCGAGTCGGTACATGGTACCAACATGATGGATATCAACTTATGCTATAGTTCACCGAAAGTAAGAATTACAACTATTTCTGAACACCTGTTACTCCAGTAAATCCATACACTCTGGTCTTGATCGATATCAGTTGTCACATTTCGCGGTAAGCATGACATCATTCAATTCAATATATAACAGTTAGATACAGTGTTTTTTGCGAAGAACTAATATATATGCAAGTATGTATTAGGTGTTGCGAACCTAGTAACAAATTAGTTCAGTTGTGACCAGAAGGATAAACCAAAGACAGCATGAACGGAAAGTATAATCTCATGCACATTCGTTTCGTGCTTACTGGCGACTCATCAGTAGGAGCCGGTATTACGCCCTTTAACCACTATATATTTGGGTGAGGAATGTGGGATAATAGGAAGGTACAATCTCATAGACGAATGTGTAAACCTGCAGTAGTGACGCTAACATTAAATAAAGTCACGAAAATGCGACTTCAACGCTAACTCACACTATATAATATATATACCGAGTCTGTAAAGGATACTAACACTATGGCTATTGTGTTAGTAGCCGATACCAACATTATTGTACCGAAAGGTACATGGTACTAACACTATGGTTTCCGAGTCGGTACATGGTACCAACATGATGGATATCAACTTATGCTATAGTTCACCGAAAGTAAGAATTACAACTATTTCTAAACACCTGTTACTCCAGTAAATCCATACACTCTGGTCATGATCGATATCAGTTGTCACATTTCGCGGTAAACATCACATCATTCAATTCAATATATAACAGTTAGAAACAGTTTTTTGCGAAGAACTAATATATATGCAAGTATGTATTAGGTGTTGCGAACCTAGTAACAAATTAGTTCAGTTGTGACCAGAAGGATAAACCAAAGGCAGCATGAACGGAAAGTATAATCTCATGCTCATTCGTTTCGTGCTTACTGGCGACTCATCAGTAGGAGCCAGTATTACGCCCTTTAACCACTATATATTTGGGTGAAGAATGTGGGATAATAGGACAGTACAATCTCATAGACGAATGTGTAAACCTGCAGTAGTGAAGCTAACATAATATAAAGTCACGACAATGCGACTTCAACGCTAACTCACACTATATAATATATATACCGAGTCTGTAAAGGATACTAACACTATGGCTATTGTGTTAGTAGCCGATACCAACATTATTGTACCGAAAGGTACATGGTACTAACACTATGGTTTCCGAGTCGGTACATGGTACCAACATGATGGATATCAACTTATGCTATAGTTCACCGAAATTAAGAATTACAACTATTTCTAAACACCTGTTACTCCAGTAAATCCATACACTCTGGTCATGATCGATATCAGTTGTCGCATTTCGCGGTAAGCATCACATCATTCAATTCAATATATAACAGTTAGAAACAGTTTTTTGCGAAGAACTAATATATATGCAAGTATGTATTAGGTGTTGCGAACCTAGTAACAAATTAGTTCAGTTGTGACCAGAAGGATAAACCAAAAACAGCATGAACGGAAAGTAGAATCTCATGCTCATTCGTTTCGTGCTTACTGGCGACTCATCAGTAGGAGCCAGTATTACGCCCTTTTACCACTATATATATAAGTAAAATTCAGTGATTGATGTCCGGCGTTGCAATGGCGTCCCACGGCACTAAAGATGGTGTATATCTGTTAGTCGAGCCACTTTAATTCATTTGTAAAATGAATTGAGAATAAAATCATCTATTGACGCATACATTTATTATAATGCAAGAATACGAAACAAATATAGAAAAATTGACTAAAAAGTTGTTTTCTTCTTCTACTTTGAAAATAACCTGGAAATATGCCTGATTTGGAATGTGAATTTGATAAACAATGTGCTCAGCTACTTCGGAAATGTTCTCAATTTTGCGAGCTGTTTTTAGTCTAAAACCCTCTTGAAATTACGTCTTTAGTGACCGGCCAGTCTGGCCTAGATAGCTCAATTAGCAGCTATGGCGTCTGCATAAGCAAACAATATTGGACTGTTCGATTACAGTAAGTTTATCCTTCATATATTCTATATTTTAAGCATCAAAACGACAACTACGGCCAAGAAGTGACGGCGCTCAAACAATGTTATCACATCTAAAATATTGCGAACAGTTCGTCGAATTAATCATGAAGTATAAACAACAACAAAAAACAACGAAGCCGTAACCAGACAAAATACGGCATATGCCAGTGTACCTTTTAAAAGAGACTAATTATCCGAAATATTTACGGGAAGAATTAAAAAAGCGGTGACTCCTCGGATGACTCATACACAACTGATGTTTTTTTATGTCAAAACGCCTGTTCAACATAAATCAAATGGATAAGATCTCTGTGATCAAGCAGATAGATGCTTAGTGTTTTACATAGGCCGGACTGGCCGATTACAAAATAAGCAAATTTGAGACCATTTTAGACAAGATATACCTAAGAGGAGGACGTTTCCGCAATAGCTGAACACATTATTTGTCAAAGTCACATTCTAAATCAGGCTGAACTCCATGAGATTTTAAATATTTACTGTACAAGGTGTCAGAGATTGCATTTTTATGCAGTCACGACCATTAACTGTTGGCAGCATTCGACATACACATATAAACACACCACACACAATAAAACAATAATTGATTGCGCGGGTGGTGGTAAAAATTCTTTAAATCAAGTTTGTGAGTTTTGAAGTGAAGAAACTGGCCTCTTTAAAAGTGATACATATACTTGCTGTATTATAAATATACGCATCAAAACAATATTTATATCTCAATTATAATTAAATATGCATAAAAATAGCTGAAATGATATTTATCTATCGTGTTATTTCATTGTTTCGTATATTTATTTTTCTTTTCCAATTTCTTGTGTTTAGTAATTCATTATTATTTCAGTTTTCGACGATTCATTACTTAAGTTCGTCTTAATTAAGTTATTAATATTTAAACGAATATCGGTTTAGCCGGCGGTGATAATAATTGTTTAAATCAAGGTTTCGATCTTAATTTAAACACCTGTCTCATTATATACATACATTTGTCAGCAAAATGTAGGAAAATAAATATGTCCAGTAGATTGGTTTCCTCCCTATTGGAATCTCTTCACGTACTTTCAGGTATTTGCAGCGAACAGGGACAGAACCTGGACACGTCTGCTTTGGAATCTGCTGCTCTAACCAATGAGTCACCAATTTAGAGTTGTGCCTGATTTATTTAATCATTAATACTTATTTGACTTTCCTACAGTTAATAGGCCTTGAAATTGATTGCTACTATCTACGTTTCCTATTATACATAATACAATCTCGGCTTAACAGAGATTCGCTGCAGCTAAACCTTCCATTACCTAACAGTTCTTTCCGCTAGTCAATGAAGTAACTTTGAATATTGCTTGCCATTAGATTCAATAAATTAATCGTTGTTTTACCAAAATTTCGACGAAACAACAAAAAACAACAAGCGCATAACTTAAATGCACACCTACTCATTAAAATATTTCTAAACTTGTCCTGTAATAGTTCGCATGCCAAAATGCAAATATATATATATAAGCTATTATGTTTTGTACAACCGGTTATGCATAGCGATGAACAAATACACAGAAAGCTTAACATCTATATGTACGGTAGGATGCTCTATCATACTTTAAATAAATTGATAGATGATTTTTCGGACTAGTTGGTTAATTGGGACCCCCTGCTGTGAGCTTCTGTAGATGAAGTCCGAAAATGGTGCATGAATTAAAAAAGAAATAAACTGTGATTTTGAAAAAACTGAAGCATTTACAGCTTGACTGCTAATAAGATGGATCCAAACACTATGCAAATGGATAGTGGCTCTATTTTCAAAATGGGTTTTGTCAGCTAATAACCTAATAAAAATGCAGACAGCTTATTTAAACTGCATTCTTGCCTTCTTGCTTATCAATGAGTGGTTTCAAAATAACACGATCAGAAACTAGATGACAGCAAATTATTTCTCAACAAATACGAAAAGCTTAAAAAATAAATAAAATAGATTTAATGAATGACAAATGGAATCCGCTAAAATATTAATTTCGAAGAAATCAGTTTGATGAAACGGAGAAATTAAGGTATTCGCAAGAAAAAAACTCTTATTGTGCTTTTATATGTACAACACATGTTGAATCATAGGTCAAAAGTTATAAAACTTAGGCAGTTGCAATTGTGTCACTGGTTGCCATTATAAGTTAATAAAAACAACAATGATGGATTCGGTAATAAATTTAATCCTAAATTTGGAGACGTAAAATCTAATAGTGTGAAGGAGGATCATATATTACCGGACTCTAAACTAAGTAAGGAGAAATAAATAACTTTGAACTAAAGTATAGGAACCGGTTTAACACAACCCCTTGCCACGGGCACTTGGCTTCATAACGAAAAAGAAAAAACATTATCTCTTAGAAGCGTCAAGTGTGTATAAAATCCCCTGAAAAATTAATAGTCCCGTGTATGTTGGTAAAATCATGCGCCTAATCAAGGTTAGAAGTGGAGAACACAGAACTGAACGTAAATATGGAGATTCTACTAGGTCTGATCTAGCCTGAAATGCAGAGGAGACTGGACACACAATTACTCGGGTGACTGTAAACGCATATGTAGTCGTAACAGAATGTCAAGATGGATTAGGAAATCTATGAAAATTAAATTACAAGTTTAAATTACGAATGAAACAGCATAGGAAAATCTCTAGGCTTGACTTGGAACACAACATTAACCAATGGTAGGAAAAAACGATTGCACAAATCAAAACTTGAAACTAGCTTCAGTAAAGGATTAAGAAAATTGAATTAATTTTAGTATGTTTATAGTTGCCTATCAATTATTTACAGTATAATTATTCAAACTTCCATCCTTTAACTGTTACCTTTTTTCTGTATATTAATTTATGGCTCTTAGTTTGTGGAATCTTTATATTTCTCATTCTTCCGTTAGGCAATTTTCTCAATTTCCTTACTTGACCATCATTTATACCATATCTTAATCCAGGTTCGATATCATTTTTAATCATTTATTTTGTAAGAATTCTTTTAGTCTTTGCACTCCTCCTGCCCTTTAAATGGAAAGACCAAAAAAAATTTGTCTGCAGTGTACAAAGGATAAATATCCATCGAGTGATCGTATTTTCCTTTAGATGGATATGCATTCGTGTTAATTATACTAAACTGAATATTTACCATTCACACATACACACACATACAAATACGCGACGTGCGCCTATCTAATGAAATAGTATTTGATACGAAGCTAGACAGTTATAAGCATAAATCGAGTGGTTTAGGTGAAATTTAACACGTGCATGGTTATTCCGTTTTAAATTTTTATCCCCTGCCTTGGCATGATGGTTTTGAGGGTGTATTTGATTGATTTTGCTCCCCACTCAAGAGTGTGGGGACACCCTTTGTTGCATAATATGTTATATATATATATATATATATATATATATATATATATATATATATGGTTTGAAAAGAGAAGGTTATTGATAATAAACTCACAGCTTCCGTATTTGTTCAAATTTTCTCTTATCGGTGAAGGTGAATGAATACTTCCAGAAGATGATCTGCTCATCTGTGTTGAGCTGGGGGCATATCGACGCTCTGAGCTGTTGGCCGCGTGCTTTAGACTGGCCGGAGGACTTCCATCACTAATCGAAAAAGAACGTCAATTCGTTTAACGATGTATTCATACAGCCACAGAAATGTCAAGCACAAAATCAAACAAATAAAAAGAATTTTAAGGCCGTAATGTTTCATAACGTAATTAAACTATATTTTGTATTCACTGATTTTCGAGGCCCAACATTTCCTCAAAACGAAAAAATAACTTTAATCGTACATTGATTTCGAAACAGATTGCATGATGTAATTCCAAAATGCATTATGGAAATTGAACCAATTCCTTATTACGATTCGTGTATTCTACCTTTCAGTGAAACATTTAGTTAGACACAGGATAAACATTAAGAACAAATTGAATCAATATATCCTGTTGCACGAAATTCATATGCCAACATTTTAATGTTAGTTTCCTCTCTTTAAGATAGTATAAATCAAAATCATTGAGATTTTTTGAATGTGGTGTAAAGGATAAATTACACTAATACATATTTGTCAATACACATCGAACTTATGCATTCAAAATATTATTACAAACTAATTCTAAAGCATACAATGCTTGAAAGTTTTCAATTTTCAAGCACCCGTCGTAACGTAATTTATCCCATTGTTGAACTGGCTACGATTGAGGCCACTGGCACACAAATGGCTCTTTCTAGGGCTAAGTTGATTAGCAAAGAATTACCTGAATTAAAGTAAAGAATGCAGAAAGAAGTGACTTTATTTTAGTTTAACACAGCGGCAGATCACCAAAAACCAATAATATATAACATATATCATTTAAATTGATTTTATTGTAGGAGAACATTATGCGGGCGAAACCAAGATTACCTGTGAAAAATGAACAAAAATAGTCCAAGTTGTAATACCTTCTGAGTATTTGCTCGATGAGTTGATGCGGGGAATAACTGGAATATTAGACACGTTAATACAGCAAATACTATTATTTATCGTCTCCATGAATCTGTTATTGTCAATACTGACGGAATCAGCGTAAAGGATAATGGCGACAAAACCCAGGTGACAGTATAAGATGAACCAATGGTAGCATTTCCTCCCGGTTCTAAAACTGGTTTTCGGCCGCCATCAGAATTTAATTTTATGCTAATTAAATGTTGTAGGAAAGAAATGGATATTGGTAACCTAGAATGAAGCCTTAGCGCGAGCTAAGACGTTTGCCATAGATGCATCTGTCGTAAGCTTGATGGCTCAGGAGTCGGTGGATCTTTTGTTGGCAGCTGAATTTGAAACGTCAGTGTTGCTTCTATTGTGTATAATTAAAAAGGAAAGTCTTCTATTACTTTTATGCCAGACTTCATAAAGTATTTGCACAACTACTTACCTAAAACCACTTCCAGGTGACCTTCCCCTAGACACTATGGAACGAATAGAGTTATAAATGCGAAACCTAATCGAGCCAATGCCAGGTTTGCAATCTCATGAGATAATCATGTTAATGCTCATCGAGCCTAGCAGATACAACACTCTGCCCACCACAACGTAAGTTTAGACTAAGAAGTCTAATATTTACAGTTTGTAGGGCAGAAATTAGATTATGATTCTTCATGAGGAAGTAAATATCGAGGTAGCATCAAGATTCACAAGCTCATGAACATCTGTAGCCGATGAGCTTTGCTAAAATAAGAAATATAATGGTGTTCAGCTTTACGGGTCTACGTAACAGGACTCCTAAAGCATTCTGCAGGCAGCTCGGCATCATATGGCCCACAATGTTAACGAAGCGTGGGAAATGTTGCTGCACGTATGGATTTTTACTAAAATTATACCTGTAGAACACTACAAGGGACATCCCGAGATCATGCAATGGAATGTCAGAGTCAATGTTTCTGTATTGTCTGTCCCATCTGTTAAAGCTTCGAACAACAAGAACGCAGTTATGTCAGACCTCCGTAGTGGCAATTGTAGCTTCAGGTGTAAAGTGCACTGTTTTATTAAAGCGAACATCCAAAAAAACCCTTTCTAGTTAAGACATTAATCGAAAATAGGTGAGCAGTTATGATTGAATGAATAACAGTATACGCCTTTCTAGGCAAAAAACCGATCCACATCCAAATAATATGCAGATCTCAGGCACTGTATAAGACAAAAGGATTACCAGAATTTTGGAAAGAGCTTCAGATCTAATACGGCATTATAAATCGGATCTCAATTGCACCAAAAATCCAGATCCTAGAGACGACTGCTTTAAACTGTGGCTAAAATTAAACAATAATCAGAAGCCACTAAGTGCATACGGCGCTAAACATAAAAACTCACGGCAACTACTAAGGTAACGCAAAATATTATAGATGTAGACGTACTTAAAACGATATTTTGTGTCGACGGATAGCTGATTTTGTTCAACTGAATGCGCTAACGAAACCCAACTATTATTCCACAGCTACCCTGCGTGGTCTCTCCGTTCGACTAGCGTGCATCAAGTGGCCTTCCGAGTTTGACTAAAAATAGTTGTTGGCAAACGGACATCCGAACAGAAGACAGATAGCAAGTAGAGATGCATGCAATACCAGGCTATGACCATCTTACTCTGGTACCATTTGAATTAAAGAACGCATTCAATGTGTTTTGATAATGACAGACTACTTCGTGACTAATTTAGCATTTATGGTGATGTTCGATAAGGATTTCATTAGTTGGAGAACCATAGAAAATGCGAGCTCGAGCACAGAATATGCTGTCTAGAGCCATAGAATGGCGAATAGATGTTGCCCATGAAATATTTCATATAGGTCGGCAAGTAAAAATCACGGGTCATACGGATTCAGCAGATGACTTCACGCCATCAATTTCAAACCTAAAAATTCTAAAGAGTTTCCCAGGGACAAAAAATATTAAAAATGTACCGGATTCTAAACGGTTAAATTGCATACAAAAGACCACGTTGGGATGGTGGTTACTAAAACGACATTTTAAAGCTAACAAGTGGTAAATACCGCGACTGTGTATTAGGCATTGTTGCGTTCAATTGTCCAGCATTCTTTGACACAATTTGTAGTTGGTATAGGGCGTAGTACCGGCTCCAACTGATGAGATGTCAGTTAGCTCGAAACGTATTGGCACATGAGATTATATCTTCCATTCATGCTGACATTGATTTATCATTATGGTATAATTTTAACTAATTTGTTACTAGGTGCGCAACACGTAATACACAACTGTATATATATATATATATATATATATATATATATATATATATACGATCTAACGACCTATCAGCGTTTAATAATCGAGAATGAAAAAAAGTTCTCAGCAAAATTGATCCTGTTCGTGCATCGCCACCATGAAAGACCTCCAAAACACAGTATATCGGTGTCACACACCAAGAAATAAGAAGTCAGCTTCAAAACGGAAAATTGCTGTCCAAACCGCACCAAGATTCGACACTTTAAAATGAGTTACAAGTTTTTAGTAGTGAAGTTAGATAGAGCTGAATGTCTGGCTTAACCATCATTACATTAATATCACTGAATTCCCGGTGGGCAGATCAACAGCACTAACTACCTGGTTAATTTATCAAAACATTGATGTTTTATTTGTTTAAATACTGTTTGTTGCGAAGAACTAATATATATGCAAGTATGTATTAGGTTTTGCGAACCTAGTAATAAATTAGTTCAGTTGTGACCAGAAGGATTATCTCACATTCCTCACCCAAATATATAGTGGTTAAAGGGCGTAATACCGGCTCCTACTGATGAGTCGCCAGTAAGCACGAAACGAATGTGCATGAGATTATACTTTCCGTTCATGCTGCCTTTGGTTTATCCTTCTGGTCACAACTGAACTAATTTGTCACTATGTTCGCAAAACCTAATACATACTTGTTTATTTGTTTGTCTTGACAAATTCATGGGAGCTGGAATGTAGCCAATTCACCAATTTAAGAGCCATCTACCTACCGTGGAAAGGAATGTGTGTATATTTCATAAATCAGAATATAACGAGGAGTCGGATTTATGATGTTAGAGCAACTTGTGATGTTCCAGCAGCCACTGATCATTACATAGTGTCAGAACGTTAATATTTGGTACGCTAACTAACATATTTTTTGCATTAGTACTATGTTGTTCTTATTGGCACACTATTGATAATATCTTAACTGAGCGGCAGAGTCACCCCGGGATAAAAATAACAGATTCTACAGCAGACGTGCCCAGGTTTGAGCCCTGCCTGCGCCAAATTCTAGACAGTACGTAAAGAGTTCTGAATAAGGACGAGACCAGTCTACTGGATTAATTGCATTTCTACCGTATACTATGCTTAGCTTGACATGAAATATTTATGTATATAATGGGACTGTTGTTTATATCAAGATTGCAACCTTGATTTTAATAATAAATCTTAACTGTCCGTTGACGACAAATGTTCGCTTTTGAGTGATTGACGCTTATATATATATATATATATATATATATATATATATATATATATATATATATATATATATTACTGTGAAAAATGAGATATATTGCTCGCTAAATCAAACTTGCAAATAAGAGATTAAAAACAATCCGATGTTTTATTAAGGCTTCTTTTAGCACAGGTGACGGCAAGGTGGCTACATTAATGTGTAACCAGAATACAGATAATAAATAGAAAATAAATAGAACCCTTACAGGCTGTTTTCATAGTTAACGAACCGATTTAAACATCATGCGAATTTGTTTAAAAAGACTTTCAATACTGTGTACCTCTCCCTACTAAAATTAGACATTTTCGAGAACGTACTACACAAAAGGCAAAATTAACATAGATACATTTGATCTTATATAAGGCAACATTGGAAAAAGTAGTAATGAATTTTGATGCCGTTTTTATTAAAAAGTTAAATCCTAGCTTAAATTCCCTAACGATAACACATAATTTAGTAAAACTATATATAAATAGAAACAGCACCAAAAGAACTTCAAAAAAGCATTTACCTCGAAACATAACACTCTGTGTGTGCGGACAGAGACAATATAAATGCAATGACACATCACATGGTTATATCGCCCTGGCTTAGGAAGAAGTGATTTGATGCATTGCTTTCAAGCTCTCTCTCTCTCTCTCTCTCTCTCTCTATACATCACTAAAAGTTACTTAAATCTATGAGAGTTATGAGATAAGAGAAATAGACGTATCAAAAATATTGGTTGCAGTTACCAGTATCAATTACATTTTTTGAATAATTATGATGAATAAACACAATGATGCTTTTATAATATACTTATTTATATTTCTATATTTTTTCTGCAAACAGTAATGTGCACAAATGATAATCGTATGCATAAACAGAGCACATGAAATAACATAAAGCCGAGTAACAAAAGAAAAACAAAATGTGCATATACTCGAGATTATGGATAACTAATATATATGCAAGTTAGTGCTAGGTATTGTGCACATAGGAAAAAATTAATTCAAATTGGAACAGCAAAATATATCATAGTTAGTATGAGCGCAGGATATAATCTCATGTACACATGCGTTTCGTATTTAATTGAAAATCATCAGTAGGAGCCGGCACTACCCCATATCGACTATATATGCAGTTAAGAAATGTGGAACTGGTGGACGGTTCAATCCCCCATATGAATGAGTATACAAGCAGCAATGGAGTTAACTTCATGCAAAAACTTCGACACTGCTGATTACAAAGAAACTCACAATATCTAATATATACAAAGCGTGTAAACTGTACCAAAATTCTACTTTTAAGAATAGGTTTAAATTGCCCCAAATTGGTAAACACAACTATCCTGAACATTTATTACTACAGAAAAGCTTTTTACAACACAATACACGGTAAGGATTTCGCGCAACCGGCATGAATGTGTATTAAATGACTCAGATTCAAATTCATCTCACATAGGAACAATTTTATGCAAACTGCATGTAGATAAATGGACAACCATCAAAGTAAGGGCAGCAGAAAAATTTTACTACTCATTACATAATTTGAGATATGAAATATCCAGCGGAATCTGATTGAAATATGCGTTTCTAGCGGCATCACGCGAATTAATACTGCATTATTATACATCCAACAAAATAAATGAGTTCTTTAATCCCTAAGTGGATATACGTGAACTGAGCATTGTTAGGATAAGAAGACGCGTAACCTCAAGAAAGGCACGTTTCTACAGTCGGAGGAAACTGTTCGCACTGGTGATTTAAGGCCAGATACTATGGGTAGATGATGTTCTTAAAATTGCCTAAAGAAAGAAAATCTAAGTAATTTATTGCCACTAAATATGTAAAATCTATTAGTATTCCACAGTGCACCCAGTTAAATAAATTAATTAAAAAACACTGATTTTTTATTATACATCGGTAAAACAAAATTTCTAAACACACATGCATTGAAGATAAATTAAATTCAACCAAAATCTGTAGTCGCAAAATTTAATAAAATCGCTCATTTTCCTTATTTGGTTAACAATTTTTGCAATATGCTGTGATGTAGATGGCTTTAAGGGCACCGTAGAGAAGATTGGCGAGGTTTCCCATCCGCGAGGCAGAAGAACAGGCGAGTTACACTTGCTATTGTATGCGAGGCGGACCATCTTTACGCTTACTGACATGACAGCGACTCGCTTGGAATGAATTACAAACAATGTTTTGTCCTCCAAGAGGCTAATCAAGTGTGCTTCGCTGACTTTTTGGAGTATCGACACAGCAGAGTACTGTAGGTGGAGTAGGAGGAGGAGGAGGTCAATTTCGCAGTATTAAGAAATCTTACAAACCAAACTCTAGAAAGAAAGCCAATGTATAGGCGGAAACATTTTCGCACGACAACGATTTCATGGCGTGCAATACGTGCAGTCTCGCATGTTGCTTACGTGGAGTCAGTCCACTTTTTGTTTTGCGAGCAGTTTGCATAGTACTCGCTGCACGTAGTATAAAATATACGATCGTTTAAATCAAGTTTCGAGATTCAAATAAACGCCAATCACAAATTATGTAATTAGTCGCACAGCATAGTAAAACTATTGTCAGTGCAACTGGTTGCAGGCAGTACGATTGGTGTTCAACTCAAGTTCTAAAACATTATTTAAAGAATTATTAACAACACAATGGCAATTAATGATTGTTTAAAATACACTGTTAGCTATTCAAGAGCTGGCCTAGCCAACAAACTAGAGAAAGTCAACTTTAATAATGTTATATGGTAAATTTGGGTGCGTGGTAATGTCTAAATTAAAAAGCGCAGTCCAACAGAACAAACGGTGCCAATGTTAAATAGTCTATTCGTTAGCGACTGATTTTTTTCTTTCGATCTTACTGTTTCGCGTATCGAATAGCATGTGTTAAATCACGTAATTCCTTTGACTGTGCACAGTTTATCTAGCGGATAAATTTCTAACAAATCTGAATAGATTAATGTTCAGCTCAAAAAATGATGGCTTATTGTGCAAATCAGGCAAGCATAAGCGAATATAGATCGCGTAATATTTACATTGCAAAATTATTGCCACTTCAAATGGCAGAAAGGTATAATTAGAATATTATCTACTTGTTCCTGTGACTAGCTATTTGTCCATTATATAAGTAACCATAACCATATGATGTAATAACGCCAATCTTGTTAGCATGCACTGTTGATAAAAACAGTGTATATTTACCTGCAGTAAACAGGCGAAAAGAGTTAATCGCACAGAAATCTAGTGTTCTTCACGGGATTTCGCAAATATTGCAGCTAGTTTTGTTTTTTATGACATTCCGCACAAAACATGTATTTACCCAGCCCACTAAGTACATCCATTTGTCAGTATAAACTATGAATTGTATAGTGTAGAAAAGGGAATTCATACAGTATTGGGAGCTCATCACGTACTGGCCAGAATTTGCCGCGGACAGGACTCGAACATGGGCACGTCTACTTCGGAATCTGGTGCTCTAATCAGACGTGCCCAGGTTCGAGCTATGTCCGCAGCAAATTCTGGCCAGTACTTGATGAGTTACCAATAAGGACGAAACCGGTCTATTGAATGAATTGCCTTTTCTATACTATACAGCTCTTAGTTTATAATGACAAATGTATGTGCCTAATGGTTCAGGTGTTTATAACAAGTTCGCAACCTTGATTATAGTAAATGTTATCACCGCCCGCGCAACCAATGTTCATTTATTAATTTACCTAGCTTGAAATCTGCATCCATTGCTATTTATAAATGTTATTGTATTTTAATCAACAATATATTTAGGCAGATGCAGCAGAAAATTGAATTTAATCCTTTCGGAACAAAAATCAAATAGTATGTGAAAATCTTGAATTTTGATCATTTTCAGGTGCTCTGCTTATTGGCTTCGATTGATGGGTTCTCACTTGTCCCTTCTTTCGAAGCCAATAAGCAGAGCACCTGAAAATGATCAAAATTCAAGATTTTACCAACCTAAGAGTGCTATCAATTGTCCCGCACAAGAAAAATGCAGTCAAATCCACAACAAGAAGGACAGCACTGCGCAAAGAGATTCATCATTTAAAGAGTATGTGAAAAACAAGGACAATACTAGAGTTAAATACTGTTTTGTTGCGAAGACCTAATATATATGCAAGTATGTATTAGGTTTTGCGAACCTAGTAACAAATTAGTTCAGTTGTGACCAGAAGGATAAACCAAAGGCAGCATGAACGGAAAGTATAATCTCATGCACATTCGTTTCGTGCTTACTGGCGACTCATCAGTAGGAGCCGGTATTACGCCCTTTAACCACTATATATTTGGTAGAAGAATGTGGAATAATAGGACGGTACAATCTCCTAGACGAATGTGTAAACCTGTAATAGTGAAGCTAACATAATCTAAAGTCAACGACAATACGACTTCAATGCTAACTCACACTATATAATACATATACCGAGTCTGTAAAGGATACTAACACTATGGCTATTGTGTTAGTAACTGATACCTTTTTTGAAACCGATGAGTACCGGATACTAACACTATGGTTTCCGAGTCGGTACATGATACCAACCTGATGGATATAAATTTATGCTAAAGTTCACCCAAATTGAGAATTACAACAATTTCCGAACACCTGTTACTCCAGTTAAACCATACACTCTGGCCTTCATCGATATCAGTTATCACATTTCGCGGTAAGCATGACATCATTCAATTCAATATATTAGAGTTAAATACTGTTTTGTTGCGAAGAACTAATATATATGCAAGTATGTATTAGGTTTTGCGAACCTAGTAACAAATTAGTTCAGTTGTGACCAGAAGGATAAACCAAAGGCAGCATGAACGGAAAGTATAATCTCATGCACATTCGTTTCGTGCTTACTGGCGACTCATCAGTAGGAGCCGGTATTACGCCCTTTAACCACTATATATTTGGTAGAAGAATGTGGAATAATAGGACGGTACAATCTCCTAGACGAATGTGTAAACCTGTAATAGTGAAGCTAACATAATCTAAAGTAAACGACAATACGACTTCAATGCTAACTCACACTATATAATATATATACCGAGTCTGTAAAGGATACTAACACTATGGCTATTGTGTTAGTAACTGATACCTTTTTTGAAATCGATGAGTACCGGATACTAACACTATGGTTTCCGAGTCGGTACATGATACCAACCTGATGGATATAAATTTATGCTAAAGTTCACCCAAATTGAGAATTACAACAATTCGGAAACCATAGTGTTAGTATCCGGTACTCATCGATTTCAAAAAAGGTATCAGTTACTAACACAATAGCCATAGTGTTAGTATCCTTTACAGACTCGGTATATATATTATATAGTGTGAGTTAGCATTGAAGTCGTATTGTCGTTGACTTTAGATTATGTTAGCTTCACTATTACAGGTTTACACATTCGTCTAGGAGATTGTACCGTCCTATTATTCCACATTCTTCTACCAAATATATAGTGGTTAAAGGGCGTAATACCGGCTCCTACTGATGAGTCGCCAGTAAGCACGAAACGAATGTGCATGAGATTATACTTTCCGTTCATGCTGCCTTTGGTTTATCCTTCTGGTCACAACTGAACTAATTTGTTACTAGGTTCGCAAAACCTAATACATACTTGCATATATATTAGTTCTTCGCAACAAAACAGTATTTAACTCTAATATATTGAATTGAATGATGTCATGCTTACCGCGAAATGTGATAACTGATATCGATGAAGGCCAGAGTGTATGGTTTAACTGGAGTAACAGGTGTTCGGAAATTGTTGTAATTCTCAATTTGGGTGAACTTTAGCATAAATTTATATCCATCAGGTTGGTATCATGTACCGACTCGGAAACCATAGTGTTAGTATCCGGTACTCATCGATTTCAAAAAAGGTATCAGTTACTAACACAATAGCCATAGTGTTAGTATCCTTTACAGACTCGGTATATATATTATATAGTGTGAGTTAGCATTGAAGTCGTATTGTCGTTGACTTTAGATTATGTTAGCTTCACTATTACAGGATTACACATTCGTCTAGGAGATTGTACCGTCCTATTATTCCACATTCTTCTACCAAATATATAGTGGTTAAAGGGCGTAATACCGGCTCCTACTGATGAGTCGCCAGTAAGCACGAAACGAATGTGCATGAGATTATACTTTCCGTTCATGCTGCCTTTGGTTTATCCTTCTGGTCACAACTGAACTTATTTGTTACAAGGACAATACTAGTATGGACTTTAAATTGAGAATATCATGAGGGGCAAAATTTGCGAAAAACCAATATACCATTTTTCCATTTGAGTGTAAGTAAGGTGTGACATCGTGATAACCTATTTTGAGGCAATCGCCATGAAAAATTATTTCCGATTTTTTTTAAAAAAATAGGGCAACTTATTGTGCACTATAATATTAGTATATTCTAGAAATATGTCAAGTCAAGCTTAATTTTAAATCTAGTGAATGGGCTTGCTAGACTAAATACTGACTGTGTACTCCTTTTTTGGCCATTATTGTCAAATAGTTTCGGTTCTGCAGTAAATTATAGTGAGTGGATGAAGCAAACACGCTTCTATGTACCATAAAATGTGGTTTTCCTAACTGATACTTGATAGAAAATGTTTCGCACACTTAAAGTAATGCATAAACAAAGTTATATTATCTACAAATCATATTTTATGAATTGTAATTTGAAAGACAATCTACTTAGAATTACTATAATCAAGGTTGCGCAACCAATTTTTGTTTAATCTACGTAGAAGTCCACGTTTTACAAATTATTAGGCAACTCATCAGACGTAGACAGGAAGGCTAATAATTCACAAACCAGTGACATATCAGACAGCATAAAATCACTTTTCTAGTACGCCGACGGAACGAAAACTACCATTGTTAATTCAAATGCTTCTCCAGTTTGAGCGTTAGAATGGATCCCATTGAAGTTGGTAATGAATTGTCAGTAAGTAAAAATTTATGGTGTACTAGATGTTTTTTTAATTAATTACGTAGTTTCATAAGAATTTAAATATTCTTGGGTTTAATAAATTGCTCACTTGTTTTAGTATATACGATAAATATCTCTCGCCCGCACCATTCATAAAAGGTAAAACAAGACTCTTAATGGTCAAATAAATGACATTTTTTCTTTCATAGATTGATAAAGTTTGTCCCAACTTTAACAAATCAATAATCATATGAATTGGGATGATGGTAGGCAGTCACCAACAAGTTCTCCTCAAAATCAAATTGAACTTACTAACACCTGCAGTTATGCAATTGTTGAAGTAAGTGAGATTTTAAATTTCCTCGAAAATTGTCAAATTAGGGCACTATTAAACATGATATTCAGCTACGTCTAGCTGCACAACTATAAAGCACACTCTGCGATTCCGCGAAATATTTGTCTTGCTCGATCCAAGAGTAGTTAGAAACAACAGCACGGCCGACCAGTTAAATTATTCCATTTAATTCATATAAAAATTCAGAACTTTGATTACACAAAACATAGCACCAAACAAACCTTAGATGCCGATGATTTTCATTCATTTCATTTGTGGGACTGCACAAGCTAGCTGGACCCGAAATCGTTGCACCTGGCAAAGGAATTGTGAGTACTTTACCTTCTCTAAGCTCACACTGACCCATTAGTTTAGTTGGCGTCGATGCTGTTGGTGATTTAAAATTAACATCTTGTTGTCGTTTCAGATGTGGCGAATCACCAAGTTGACTTCTACTATGAGCACCACTGCCAGGGATTGAATTCGCTGCTGACGTTAATGTTTTAGATCGTGTGTCCTGTTCATTATAGTCGCCAGATCGATTAATCATACTTAAATGGCTTCCACTGCTACTGCTACTTTTACTACCATTACTATTACTACCATTATTTATATTTGTACGGGAAGTCATGCACAATTCAGTTACACGCGGTTCGCCCTGCTTTCGCAATGAGGAAGAAATTGCGGCCAGCGAGGACTCGGAAGCGAATAAACCAGTTACACCACCATGCAAGACATTATTATGCATCACATTACCGCTGTTCTCCTTTATCAGTCGTAATCTGTTTAAATCCGGAGATGCGGAACCTCGAGACAAAGAAAATGAAGTTGATTCTAGGGATGGAAGAGGTCTATTTTGCATACTTGCTTCTTTTCTGCTTATCTGAGCACAACCGGTATTTTTGTTCAAAGAAGATCTGGTATGGCGATCATCAGCGTTTGAATTGTGGCTAGTCACATTTGAAAGCTTGCTGAGTGTGACCAAGCCAGTGTTAGATCCGATTGCGTCCAGAGCACGCCGGCAATTAGCACTGTTTTCAACATCATCAGGATAACCTCTTTCATTAGCATAACAAGTATCAGGATTCGTGTCGTGTATGTTCATACTTTTCAGTTGTGGCAAAGGTCGCCTTCCGATATTATTTGTGGAAGGGGATAAATCAGAATACAATAGATCGTTTTTGCCTGCAATATCTGAGGTGTTTACTACGGAAACATGCATTCTGCTACACCATCCTGACGTAGGCGAAAGCCGATCTGAAGTGGCTGGATCCTGCTGCGCTAGCCGTTGAGCAATCATTGAAGAATTGTGATCTGATGAAGTGTATCCGGGCAAAGAGCCGCCTGTGTGTACTGTAAGTATTAGAAAGGCAGAATAGTATTTTAGATAGCATATCTATATAAAAAAGCTTAGTTAAATCCGACAGAGTGCAATACTGCAGAGAAAATTTCATCAATGATTCAATCGAAAGCAAAATTCTCATAGAATAAATGAAAAAACACTAATGTGGAGATCACCTTAAAAGACATAGAAAATAAAGCTATAACTCTAAACTAAATCTATGACTGTTTTAACGTTGAAACTAGGTTGCTCAAAAGTAAACAAATGGAATGATGCGCAATTTAATCGTTATAGCGTTTTCGCTTTTTTTAATAATCTTTCCTAGTAGCAATACACTGAAATTTCCAACTAACTGATTGTTAATTCGTCATTAGTAATTCTAAACGGTTTAGCTACTTCCATTGTTTAACAAGGAAGCAGTGTCCCCGCTTAAGTAATCGGTGTTCACCGATTTGACGCGGCGCTACATTGCAGGAGTGCGTCATACAACTAGGTCGGCTAGAAATTTTAGGTGACCATTAATTTCTGATCAAACTGTGCTACTAACTAAACGATCATTGGTTGCACGGGCGGTGATAACCCTTACTTAAATCAAAGTTCCAGTACAGATATAAACAATAGTCTCATTATATACATACATTTTCGGTATAAGCGAAGCATTGTATTACATAGCGGAGGAATTGTCTTCCATGCAATATAAAAACTGTAGCTTATACTGACAAAAGTGCCTATATAATAAGACTGAGGCTTATATCAAGATCACAGCCTTAATTTAAATAATCTGCCGATAATATCAGTAAACATAATGTGTCAAGAACAAAACAAATCGAACGGCGGCAATCTTAGCTATTCATCTCTCATGCATGTGTGGCAAAAAGACAGGCCAACAATAGACTTGATTCGAAGGCGTTGCCTCACGAAATTGACGGGCGATAACCGATTGGTTTTCCTAACTTGATAAAATTAGCTGTATCCACGCTATTACGTCAAAATCAAAGGTGTGCTCATTTCGTCTGGTAACACTTCGGATTTCTTAATAACTGGCAGAAATCTCTAGCTTCAAGTTAAAATTGAAGGCGTTTGTACAGCAGGTGGATTTCGTCGATACTACAGATCTTTGAACAGTTTCGCCTAAACACAATAATCTAATAACTGATGCAAGATCGGTTCTAATCTAATGAATATTAGAAATAGGGTAAAATGCACCACATATTTTCCGCGTTTATGAATTGTTTAATATAGAGGAATTACGGGAGTGATTAAAAATCTGTGTGAAATCACGTCTTGAAGGGAAATTTTAAAATTAATAACGGTAAAATTTTCGGTTTCATACTAAAAGTACCGATCCCCAACAGTGTAACTCGGTAGCCACATGAATGAGAGCCAGGAATCAAATTGAATACAATTTGAATACTAATAAATTAATTATTATAGGATTCGTGTAAAACATTTTATCTAACATGCTATCATCGAAAATAATTTCGTTATAATCCGTTGAGATGCGTACTAAATTTTATGTGTGATTTATTATTGTCCTAGTAAAATATTTTCCTTATATCCACTTTTTTATTTTTCGAAAATTATTTTCATTATGATTAAAAATAATCCTTAATTTTTAAAATATATAATTTTCTCATGTCTTAAGTCTCGACAAACGGTGTATTTATGTATTTTCTAAACGAAAACCAATCAGGGAATAGAAACAGGCCGGACAATCTAGTAGAAATGTCTTTTTGTTTTCAGGTATCACAAACTATACTGGATTAGAACGATAGAGAGGTAATCCTACATTATATGTGACGCATATAATCGATTTGGTGTCATCTGGTTCATTCTCTTCCACCTATCAATGATATATCTTGCCATCTAACAAATGCAATACACAAGAAAATCGCTTTTCAATTTTAGACAAGTCTTGGTGTTTGAACATGCTTTCTTGTGTGAAAGCCATTAATGTAAATCAGCGTTGTTCGGTACCGTGGAAGCAAAAAATAATAATCACGCATCGGCATTACCCTGGTGGTTTCCAAGTCCCATGCGAAACTTTGTTTAGATAAGTGTCTTCTTATTGAGCTTTCTGGACTAAAATTCTCCACTTATTTTCAGTTTCGAATATATAACAATATGTTTATTTGAAAATCAGTTAGGAGACAATAGGAAATAAATATATTTTGCGTTTAGATAAAATAGCCGATAGCAAAATAAAACCAAGAAAAGCATTGTGCATAGTTCAAAGAATATTGAACAGCAGTACATTTCTCCAAAATCATTTATTAGACACGTCCTTTCCGTCAGGTATCTATAACGGAGTTTAGGTTTCGGCACTTATCTTCCAAGTACTGTGAGTGCAGCGTCAACTTCTTCCAAAGTGAGCATATTAAAATTTCTAAATATTAACTGAGATATCTTTAATCGGATTTAGAAGAAAAAATTACAATTATATTAATCATGTTTATAACTCTTACAGACAATAGTTCTCACTAAAATGTGTACTTTCAGAGCAGGCATGCTATATTGATAATTACGGCGGAATATGGTCTAACCTA
Source organism: Eudiplozoon nipponicum (assembly GCA_029291075.1). NCBI lineage: Eukaryota > Metazoa > Platyhelminthes > Monogenea > Mazocraeidea > Diplozoidae > Eudiplozoon > Eudiplozoon nipponicum. The sequence goes on from JAQBSW010002640.1 coordinate 54,303, forward strand.
ATTATTCTTGTACACTGGTAATTACGGCTATATATTGTCTAACGTAATTATCCTCTCATGATATTAGATTATTATTTGAAATGGAACAATACGGATTTGAGTTGTGAGTCGATGATAATCATTTTCGTAAAGTGGTACATTAAAACTCCTATATTTATTGATCAAATATATCGTGAGTATAGAGCGTGGTGACGGCTCTTACCGATGAGTTGCCAGTAAGCACGAAATGCAAGTTACATGTGATTATACCTTTCGTTCATACTTCTGGTCATATTTGAACTAATTGTTTACTAGGTACGCAATAATTAATAAACAATTGCATATGCATTAGGCCTCTGCAACAAAGAATATATAAGTCGTAGGCAATTGTTTGACTGTCGAAGATTCTACGTTTTCCTAAATATTGAAAAAGTAGACCAAAAAGCACTGCTTTTTATGACAGCTGTAAATTTACATACATTTCATATGAATAAATAATTTAAGTGATTTGATTTGGCTCATGACTTCAATTTTGGAAATAAATTAGACAGTCGCAATCGGTAAAGCAAAATCGTTGTCAGTACATTACAATTGACTGCTTTAAATATAAATTTCCCAGCCTTATGTCCACCAAATCCTTGCCAGTTGTACTTGCAAGGTTAACATTAAACTTGTCAATACTAATTGTATATACTTATCAACCTCAATGTACTCAAATCGGTTTTGTCGATAATTGTCACGTTTCTTAGCTATTTCATTTGTGTCGAAATAGATTTAAAACTCTCAACCAAATAGTCATTTTCTTATTTATTTGTTTGATGATATTTCGATCAGCCTCATGGGTTTTCAGAATCGCCGAAATTTTCCTGTGCGGGATAATTGATAGCACTCGTAGGTCGGTAAAATCTTGAATCCTTTACATTTCCAGGTGCACCGATTTTGGCCTTGATTGTTGGGTTCTTACTTGTCCCATCTTTTTGACAAATGAGAACCAATCAATCAAGGCCAAAAATCGGTGCACTCGGAAATTTAAAGGATTCAAGATTTTACCGCCTACGAGTACTACCAATTGTCCCACACAAGAAAATTTCTGCGAGTCTAAAAACAAAAAGGACAGAACTGCGTAATTTAAGCCTTATGGGTTGTCTCACTAACCCGCGGTCCTTATTTTAACATATCACCAACATTACCACTAAAAACCTACATAGCGTCTAAATTAGAATTTGTACATTCAGTTATTTATGCCTGTCAATGTAACTTATAGTTGATGTATTGTGAGCCTTTGTGTGTCCAATTTGACCAAATTATTTGAATACACACGCCATCGCCTCTAAACAGACAAACGTACAATAGCCTTGATATACTGTATGGCCAAAAATAAAGGCTTGCAATATTAGAGCAATATGCATTTATGAAATTCCTATATTATGCAGCTTGTTATCTAATCAATTAGAAAAGATCGCAGTATCGGACACATCTGGTGTTTATGAAATTTCCTGTCGTGATTGAAATCAAGTTTGTGTAGGAGAAGCCATACAACTGAATGGAGTTAGAAGAGGAGTATATATATATATAGGTATGCTTGCATAAATACATCATATCTGGCTCGTGATTCAATAAAAATTAGCCATAATATAGAATGTGATGGATATAAGCGAATAGCATTTTTCCAAAGCAAATGTTTAGCACGGTTATATAGGGAGTCGTTTGACATAAAATCAAGAGAAATTGTAACGAATGCTACCTCGGTTGAAAAATCATTATGTCCAATAGTTAATATAATAGTAGCCAATTGTAGAAAACATTGTTCGGCATTTTTGTTTGGAGAAACTCTGAGCAAACGCCCAAAATAGGTGAACAATAGGAGTTAGGTCTATCTCGACGTGTATTTGAATGAGTACACAAAAAATGAGGCTTAAATTGCATTCATACTAATGTAACATCTTTTATATTTCTGTCGACTACAAATTCTTATTTTCTATCAAGTTCACGATATGCAACTTTCATTAAAATCTTTGCCTTTTGATTACTAGGTATTCATAAGATATCCTTCATTACCTGCTCTTACCATATTATACGTCCGAAACTATTTTTTTCTTCATTATATCCGGCTTTGTTTTACTATGTGTCGTCTTCTTTTTAATACCTTAGACAGTGAATCTTACTTAACACGACTTTATTTATAGATCATTAGTTTTACATCATCTTCGTGTTTTGTCTATTAGCTTTTAATCTTATAGATTTCGGGATAGTTTTATTATTGCACGTTTATTCGTTTGAGTTCATTTCATTCTTTTCTTGTAAATTATATATATATATATATATATATATATATATATATATATAATGTTATGGAATGATATTCACATGAACCCTTAAGGTGGTACTCACTTGTGTAAAGCATATACATTTAATGTATGCGATACAGTATTTCATATACGTAATAAGACCTTAATGTGTGTTTTCACATTATATTGTTCAAGAATGCACACACAAACCAACAATGGAACAATTTTAGTTTACATTGATAGACAGAAATCTAATCATAAATAAATGAATAAATGATTTCTCATTTAGACAACGAGTTAGTTTGTGCTAATGACATTGATGCTCAGGTTAAATAAGTAGTGTGCATCGATGAAAAGACAACTGGAATGGTTAATCGAAATGTCATATAAAGAATTAGAAAGAAAAATTAGTATTTTGTTGATTAACAAGTCACTTTTGCGTGGGTGATGAAAACAACACTTTCTATCAGGTTTTCCAGCTTTAGATGAACAGTTATGCAATTGTATCAAACCCGTCGTACAACATAGCTAAATTGCCGTCATTCGCACATACTTACGCGTTTCGGCCTTCAATAGTCATGGTCAGAGCGCGACGGCAAGCGGTCTAACGTGGATCAAAGCTAAATCATAGATGTGGTACTCATCTCATGGTACTCTCGTATATATTGTACTTGACTGTAAATGTCGATTGCACAGTTTCCATGCAATCACGAGCACAAACTGTTCGCCAAAAACTGGTGCAATATATTAATTTTTAGAAAGCTGTCATCTTTGTCTGTGCTAACTTGCAAGAGCTCCAGAGCAGAAAAATGGGAAGGCGACTGGCGACGCTACCTCTACAACTCAGAAGCAGAATCACTTCAACAAACGCCTACTATAGTACAAACAGCATTGGCCATTTCTCATATGGTTTAATAAAGAGGCTTTGTTTATTTGGTATGTCAAATACTCTTCCTTCAACCATCAGTAAAGAAGACTCAAATCTATGCTTATGTAATGCCTTTCTACGCTATGTTTCAAATTATACTCATTTGCTAGTAAGGTTACAATAATGTAAAATTTTTAATTTAAAATGTACCGATGTTATGAAGATTTTACTCCATATTTGAAAATATACTATTTTTTTAAAATAGCCCTGCTACATAGATATAAAAGTATTCTAATATAAAGCATTGCTGAATAACAAGTAAACCGCTGGATTAGCGTCTTCGTTAATTACCGCTTTTGCATTCAACTACGTACCAGGTTTCATCTGCAAAATGTTCTGAGATAATATTCCCGGCAACGTACCACTGTAAGCTCCGACAACATTTTGAACTAGAGGTGTTCCTCTGCCATCGTCTCGACTAATGGTAACAATATTGACACTTTTAGCGGAATTTGTATTACCGTCATTAGTATTGCTGGTTAGAAGCCCACAGTGCGGTTGCAATTCGCTCTTCAGCTTTGAAACTGCTGCAACGTTCTGTGATGTCTTACCGACCGGTCCATTCCTAACAGTATCGCTTTATTGTCGTTGCGAGAAAGTCGAAAATATATAAAAAAGCAATACTGAATGAATAATTTATGTATAACAAAACTTACGTTTAAACAATTAAATGGCTCCAAATTAATTAACTGACACGCAAATTTGAAAATTTCAAATTTAAGATATTCAACAAACTATATTGTGACTTACCACACGCAAAAGTATCAACGATATAATTTCTATTTCAACAAGATTTTTGGTCATAGATATAGTCTGACCCAACGGACAGTGGTTGTAATGGACAATATCTGTTGAACCACAATAAATTGCTCTATCATCTTATGTCCACCTCCTCTCCATAGTCTAACCCTATACTGCAGGATCCTTCGCTTCTACCTTTGGTACAGTTAATCAAATAAAAATAGAATGACTGCCCAAGTGCGTATGAAAATTTCAAGAAAAAAGTTAATGGCTTTCATATCAAAATTTAGACAGACAAATATCAAAAGAAATCCGCACAATATTGATATGCACAATATACTTCTTAATAAATTGTGTCTTTAAACAAAAGTACACAAATATAATTCTGGCATGTAAGCTAATAATTCACGTATAAGAAACACAAAAGAAGGGTTGGTAGGCAACATTCTCTTTCCCACTACACCATTGGGGTGACCCACTAATCGAGGAATTAGTAAAATAAATGAAAACACACGATATACTTATAGTACAAAGTTTAATACGATAACCTAATTAACACACACAGAAACACACACAACGGACTACCTCGTGTCTAGTTTTAACTTGATTGGTACAGAGAAACGGCTTAAGTTAATTTTTGGTCTCTACTAGAGTCAACTGTGAAGACAAATCTCAGCATTGTTTAAATATGACCAAAATGGTAATTCAGACGGTTTATTGGTCTACATTAGCACAAATTGCAGTCTTCAAATACTCAAATTTATGAGCCAATGATAGTAAGCAAATGAGACAGACTCGAGCAGTATACAGTCCAACCGTATGAAAATTTAGAAACATTTTAAAAAGAAGCCTCCCGAGGAATACAAACTAGAGTTTTAGAAAAATTCTATGTTATATACATTTTAATGTTTTTTGTATTTATTTTGTGAAAAGTTTCCAAGCATACTAGGACCAGAAATGATCATTTAAAATAATTGAATTAGAAAACCTGAGTACGATTTGAGTTACGTTTTATACGAGCTGATATTTTAAAATGTATAAAAAACAGTTCATTAATAATGATAAAAACAGGAAATTTTGAATTATATTGCTAAGAATATGGAGGATTTGAACGTCTTTATACCATCCAGAAACAGCAACAATTGAAGCTTATGTAAATGCGGTATAAATTTATCTAAAATGAATCGTGAAGGGAAACAGAAGATCAATAAACTGTAGTTTAAACGCATATACAGTTATTGAATGATCACATAAATGTTAAGACAATTACAACAAAAAAACTATTTTCGGATCAGAATAAGGCTACATTTGAATTAAATAGAGCTGTAATTAGTTAGAATCATGCAAAAATAAATATCTAAGAAACTATGAAGCTAAATGTTTAATAAAGGAGACAACATAAAATCGTTGATAAGTCTTAAAAAAGAAAAGGAAGAGATACGGTTCTGATTATTTAGTTTGATAATAATGAAATGTTATATTTATTGCAAAATTTTATAGAGAACATACCAGTAGGTTACAAAATAAACTGAATTCCTTAATCTCTCAAATTATTAGATACGTCAAATATATTCGGCACATGTTAACATACTTATATAGTTAGTGTACAACACCAACAAGCATGTTAAGCACCTGACCCATTAATTGCTGACATATGTCAGTATAAACTAAGAATTTTATAGTTTAGAAAAGGCAATTCATCCAGTAGACCGGTTTCGTCCTCATTGGGAACTCATCATGTACTGGCCAGAATTTGACGCGT
>JAQBSW010002640.1:65000-99094 GCA_029291075.1 Eudiplozoon nipponicum
TCTACTCGCCCAAAGCAATCAGCATTGTATTCTTATGACATATATTGGAAACTCTTCACGTACTGTCAAGAATTTTCCACGGACAGTACGTCTTCTTTCTTCTTTACTGCGGCTGACTCCTTATGGAGGATAAGCCGGCTCCATATTCATGGAGTTTCTTGGGAATTTGGTACAAGTGGTGTCCCCTCACCACAGTACGTGAAGATTTATCAATAATGAGGATACCGGTCTACTGGATTAATTGACTTTACTACATTAAACAATGCTTAGTTTATACTGAAAAATGTATGCGTATAATTGGACAGGTGTTTACATCAAGATCTCAGCCTTGACTTAAATATATGTTTTCACCACCCGCACAACCAACGGTTATTTTATTAAACAACGATTGATGTGGTAAGAAAATTTAATCCTAATCTGAGGTATATAAAAGGTGAAAGAGGGACCGAGGATCGTAAAATCGTGATACTACCGGAATTTAAACTAGGTAGGAAAGTAACATCAATGGCTTTAAAATACAACACAAGAATCTTTGTAAGACTGCCCCTTACCTTGGACACTAGACTTCCTAAAGTGTAAATTAATATCTAGTGTCTGCAGTTTCATTTAGATGAATGTACACGTGTATTAATTATATTTAACTGAATTGTTACTAGTTACGTATACACATACACATACACATGCGTGGCGTGCTCATATTTAATGAAACAACAAAAACTGTAATTAAAGAAGCCAATCAGAAGTACAACTTGAGTGGTTTGAATGAAATTTCACATGTGCATGGTCGGTCTGATTTCTTATTTTTATCTTTCACCTTGTCATTCGGTTATGAATAATGTATTTGATTTATTTGTCTCCCACCACCTCAATTACATCATTTCATATTGTGAGTATAAGACAAGTAATCTAACGCATGTAAATGGTAAATTCGTATTCAGCCACTCTAATTTCACTTAATTGAATGAACATGGCAATTATGGGCATACACACACATGTGACGCACAATTATCAAGTGAAAAGTTAGTCAGAAACATGAAGGATATCGCTAGAGGAAATATCGCACATGCTTCGTTAGACTGTACCTTTAAAACTTATGATGATTGGCGAACTGTAGATGGTAACCGCAAAAGGCTGCCGAAATATATTTAATGAACAAAAAAACTTGAATTCAAAGTCTTCAACAGATAACAAACTCAGCCGTTGCCGTAATGCACTGACGCTTTTCGGCCTTCCATGATCGTCATCAGAGTACGACGGCAAACTGACTATCGCGGATCAAACCGCATTGATGATGATCATGGAAGGTTGAAACGCGTCAGTGCGTTGCGGCTGGCGGTAGTTTTGTTATGTTGTTCGACGACTGGTTAAATACAATGGGATTGCTGTTTACTTCAAGCTCGCAAACTTGATTTAAATAATTGTTACCACCGCCCGCGCAATGAATTATTGTTAAATTGTATTGTCTACATATGTATATATGGCGAAAGCTGCAAACAATTAATGTTCGTGACTGCATAGAAATTGTGCAGCCGACATTTCCAGTCAAGTTCAATGTATGCAAGACTGCTAGAGGTGAGAGCCGTATATCTAAATTTGATTTCCATATATTCAATGCGGTTTGATCCTCGATAGTCAGTTTGCCGTCGTACTCTGATGATGATCAAGGAAGTTCGAAACGCGTCAGTGCGTTGCGGCTGGCGGTTGTTTTGTTATGTTGTTCGACGACTGGTTAAATACAATGGGATTGGTGTTTACTTCAAGCTCGCAAACTTGATTTAAAGAATTAAATTGAATTCAGCCTATGATAGTAAAAAATAGATCAGGTAATAATCAACGGTGAACCGCCTGTTGGAGTGTATGTGTGTGTATGCTACGAAACTTCAATTTCCACTACCTTTACGTTATTGGATAATATAAACATTTAGTTCAATTTAATGCCCTTTATTTTTAACAATTGGCTTTATAATTTAGAAGAGTTTGCAATTACGTTTAACTGTGGTGGAAAGAACGCCTACTTGAACTTGGTTGAGTATACCTGTTTTATACTTATCTAATGTTTCAATACTCGACGTATTTCTACATTCCGATTACAGTTTAAAAACTTACCAACGACGGATTCGCTTAATTAGATCATAAAGAAGATAGCATACACTCTTTATGCAACAATTACTAACTGCAAACAGAAAACAATTTTTCTTCTAGTAACCGAAAGTTACATATATATATAGTATATATATATATATATATATATATATATATATATATATATATATATATATATATACATATATATATATATATATATATATATATATATAAAATATTATCTTTATTTACATTTATATACTTATCTATATTTCTGTCTAACTATCCGCACGTTTAAATAATCTTGCAAAAAATATTTGGCTTATTTGTATAACCTGCTAGCCAATTTTCAGTAATTAAATGCAGTTGAGTCGTGTTTACGATATGCAAATTTGCTAGCAAAATACTTCTTTAAAAATCATTAAAATTTTAAATTTGAAAGACGCAATTTAGTTACCAATTAATATTTGGTTTTACTAAGCCGGAAGATGTTGCGCCAGTTTGTCGGAGACTACCAAGAGGATGTCCACCAACATTAGTTTTAGAATGACGCGCAACATTTGTATTTTGGCCGACAATATTTGGACCATTGCAGATAGATTTTCCTGCTGTACCTACAAGTTTATTGCCGTTGTTGACTGTCTGACTCATAGAACTGGAAGCCGTTTGTGACGGAGAATTTGAAGACAACTCGTTGAAACTGGCTGCAAGAGCAGCTACTGAACCACTGGCTGTTCCAACGGAACTTATAAGCCGACCTGATATTTTGTTAACTGAGCCAGGTATTACTTCACAACCAGCGATTCCATTTAGCTTAGAACCGACCAAGTTTCTTTCCGAAGCTCCAGAAAATAAATGAGAAGCACGAGCATTGATAATACCGACGGTTTTTTGCTGTTTCGAAGCCAAACCTTGACCGATATGCTGAATTTCCGTCATGCCTGTTGATCTATTTAGGTTTCTCGTTGTTGACAAACTGTTGTATTTCTGCCATGGGCTAGAGTACGCTTCACGGTAGGCGGTTGTTGTTCCATCAGTTTCATCGTTGGAAACAAGTTCTGTTGCTCCACCTGGCCGAGTTCCATAAAATTTTCCGGTTCCAGGAAGGCTTGAAGTGGAGCTCAATGATTCGGCTCCGGAGTTCAGTGGACACACGTTAGCACCTTTCGCTGGTCGGGACATTTCGTGAAGTAAAGCGTGTTCTGGCACATTTCTCCTATTTTCAGTAGCAGAACCAGCTGAAGGCAATGTAGTCGGCACTTTTACGGGCATAACGCAACCTGGCCCTATTGCCAAGCTAAGGCAAGTCCAGGCCAGGCCTGACCAAGCCAAAAACCAACGCTATATTCGAAATTTGAAATCTCGAGTGTTTCTTCTTTTGTAGTTTACACGTTTGTTTGCGCCTTGACCAACAGAAATATTTAATAGAACACTCTTTAGTAATAGCTAAATGTGTATGCGGGCTAAACATTCTATTCACCGCACCCCGAATACACTACAGTAAAATAGAAATAGGTTTTGAAAGCCTTTTGCCTATCTGGTAATAAGTTAATTACATATATGCATGCATAAGGTAATACGTACATCTCCCAGATAATGGGCTCCAGAGCAGTCTATGCAAACAAGAGGGAATTAACCAGGCCTCCCTATTGGAGCCTGTTTGCCGCCTGACTCCCACATATTTTCGACTGGCCGTGTATGTTAATTGGTAAAGATACGGTGGGGCGCGAATAAGTGACAGCTTTCGCAAATAATAATATACGGATAAAATGTTATTGATCTAAACTTGCAACAGCTCCATCCATCTACCTGACTTTCTTGAGTAGCATGGCGAACAGGAGACCTAATTAACGCTGTGAAACTGTGCCCTAGTCAAGGCAATCGGCGTTCCAAAATACGAATTATATATACGTATAAATGTATGTTATTATATATGTATATTAGCATGTATGTATGTATGTATGTATGTATGTATGTATGTATGTATGTATGTATGTATGTATGTATGTATGTATGTATGTATGTATGTATGTATGTATGTATGTATGTATGTATGTATGTATGCATGCATGCATGTATGTATGTATGTATGTATGTATGTATGTATGTATGTATGTATGTATGTATGTATGTATGTATGTATGTATGTATGTATGTATGTATGTATGTATGTATGTATGTATGTATGTATGTATGTATGTATGTATGTATGCATGTTTGTATGTATGTATGCATTTATATATTTATGCATGTATTTGTGAATTAAACGCACATTTGTTGCGCGGGGGTTGATAAAAATTACTATAATCAAGGTAGCGATCTTGATATAAACACCTGACCTATTAAGTACATGCATTTGTCAGTATAAACTAAGAGTTGTATGGTGTAGAAAAGACAATTCATCCAGTAGACCAGTTTCGTTCTTATTGGGACGTAATTATTTGTATATGTATTTATGTATGTGTGTATGCATGCATGTGTGTAAGTATGTATATTTGCATGTATACTAGATTATAACTCCGAAGGTAAGTATGTATGCAATAATGTATGTATATATTTATATATTTATGTATAAATCTATGTATTTGGTATGCATGCATGTATGTATGAAACTTGTAGTCTTTTTTGTTTTCATGTGTATATATTCATGTATGCATGTAACCTGACATGGTTTACATATAGTTATATGCGTACTTTTCAATATATATATATATATATATATATATATATATATATATATATGCACACATTTATTTAAAAACGTGCGCAAGTATGTGTATATGTGTGAACGTGAATACAAATATCTGCATAGATGAATATATTCTTGTTTGTATCGGTATACTTATTCGTTTGTATGTAGGGATCTATATCTTTATACATTTATACATGAATGTATGTACGTGTATATATATGTGTGTGTGTGCGTGTTTATATGGATGCCTGTATGATTTTATGTATGCATGTATGCCAGTGTTCCTATTTTCTTGAACAAATCTCTATATAAATGTATGTACTTATGTATGCTTGTCTGTTTAATGGTTTTTATGTGTGCGTATGTACGTATAATTTAATATACACAATGTATGTATTGTTACGCGTGTATGAATTTACGTATGAATATAGGTATAAATGCACGGTAATTGTATTTTTTGTATTAATTTACTTATATTTTATACTTTTATTCATTAATTTATTTATTTGCTGAGGTATGAATATATATATATATATATATATATATATATATATATATATATATATATATATATATATATATATTGGTTGGAAATCTATAAAGTTAATACTCTTCCTTTTCCGATGGAAGAGTTATCACACACCTTTGCAAAAATCGTCTTGATATTTAATGGTTAATATTTGGATCGACAGACCAGTTGTCGTTTTCAAATTCCGCGCCTTTACTTCCGTAAAATAAAATTATATAAAATCAATCTCAAAATTATTCCATTGAGAAATATAAACCAATAGTAACGAAAATATAATCGTTAATTAGATATTAGTCCATACAGACTGATTATTGTAAATGATATTTAAAAAGATAAAAGAAAACAATTTATGAAATATTGAATAAATACTGTTTACGAACGTATTGAATGCTTAAATAATGAAGGAAAATTCATATAAATAATTTATTCAAAAGAAATAATTATTTTCCTCATGAGCTAAAGAAGACCACGTTGATCTCGGTTTTGCGAGTAATAATTAATATATCGCTTCTATTTTACTCACCAAAAATTTAGTTACAAATGGAACGCAAATTCTCTCTTTCTTTCTCTGGCTTTCGCAACTTTAGTTGCTCATTTCATTCTGGGATGAAGGATAGTCGATGATCTAAAGATAAAAATAATAACTTTTAACAAGAGTATTTTTTGAAAAACTTTCAGTGTTAATAATTTTCTAATATTGTTATAGATTGTTGCTGAAGTGGAAAATGAAAAAAACATTGTTTACCACTATAAATTTTTCAAAATTTATAGTCCTATGTAATGTAACGGCTGCATAAAAGTAGGACCTTCGGAATTTATTATTTTTTGAAAGCGAAAACAACATGGAATAATATAATGTTTTAAATAATATGCTCCACATTCCAAAATTCAAATTAAATCAAGAAAACTGAATACTGGTTGTTCAGGACACAAGTATTTAGAATTATGCTATAAACATGATAGAAGTCATAAAAGTTGTGACATGGCCTAACACAAGTATAGTCCGAAGCATTTGTGGTATGATGAGTGCATTACGAATTTTTCTAACTATAACAGACTTTAGCTGAGTGCAAATTTATTGCCTTTTCAAAGTACCAATGTAGCATATCCCTTATTGGTTCATGCTAGGCATTTAAATGCTTAATAACTAAATCTTGGCTGTATGTCAACCTCTTGGGTAGGTCTAAGCCATTGGTGATTGCTAGAAAGGATAAATTAATGCTCTGCCTTGTAGTTCAATATTTTCCGACCATTTACAAATGTCTCAAATGGGCAGCACATAAACTTTATGCCGTTAGATAATTCTAGGGTGATTTTAGAAGCAAATCAGAGAAATTGTGCAGCCGACATTCTTGTCAATTATAATTTATGTGAGACTACTAGTGATACAGGGCGTACTTATGATTTTCTGGAATATGTGGAAACATTGAGGTTTGATCCTAGTTAACGAGTTCAGCGATGTGCTCGGATGATGGCCATAGAGTTAAGAAACGTTCCAGCATGTGCGACTGATGATAGTTTTGCTCTATATCACGACTAGTTAAATAAAATAGGATTTATTTATATTCATAGTAACATTTCCATGTGCAAAAAGAAAAAGAAATCTTATCAGATACAAGTTAGCCATATAGGAAGCTTTATGGATAAACAATTTGAAGCCGGATTTATGCAAGCAGAAAAGGCATGTTCGGGTAATGAGCTTTAACTGGAGGTGATGCACGCATTCGATTGATTATTCTCTTTTTTAACAACCTCACCATGTTTACAGTTTTCTACTTTGTTTTACCTTTCAATTTATATATAAAGAGATGTTCATTTGTAGATACTTGAGAAGAATAGAAGAAAGAAACGGTTCTTGTATGTGATAGAATTTATTTTTCTTTTTGCAAATGGAAAGGTTATTGCTAATTTTATTAAGGCCCGAATTCAAAAAGAATTTATTTATATCTAATGTTTGAAAACTTGATTTAAATACTTTTTATCGTATCTCGTGCTATCAATTATTGCCTAATTAAAATGGAAGCTCGTATTATTACTGCTGTTAGGAATTGTTACATATTGTCTTTATTGGAAGCCACATTTTGGATAAAGGTTGATGGAGGAGAACGTAAAACAGAACACAACTATGGCCATAAAGCTAGATCAGGTGTAGCGCGTGACTCGGCGAATACGAGAGACCTAATGAAGTTTTGACCAGTGGTAGGAAGCGGACGTTTTCTGAGATAGTTTTAGTATAAGCTTCCTGCAAATGGTTTAGGCTTCTGAATTCGTCATATCATCATCATCATCATCATCATCATCACGAACAGCAATACAAAGGCCGTTAGTAACTGACACTTCACTTCAATATAACCACCAGAAGAAAAGAAATTAATAAAATTAAATTTTAGGAAAACATTAAAATTAAAAAAACAATTTAGAGTGATTTATGGGGTGGGGGGTCTAGTTGATATACATACTTACCTAGAAAACACAGAGGTGAGGCAAACTAAACCTCTACACAACACTATTATGGCCAAGTCAGGTTTTAAGAAGGCAACATCGGTAACCCAGGCTTCTGAATTTATGTACCATAATTAATAATGGTAACGATAACACAAATCTTTTGTTTTTTATTATAATTACGCATATTCAAGCATAAAATGGAATGATGAACATATAGTCTAAGTGCAAATAACTGTAAGATGTTCCATGTGCATAAATTAAATAAATCAACATACACACAATTAAACAAAAGTGGTCCTAATGTATGCACGATCAACGCATAAAATATGATTTCAATTTATATCATAACTTTGTTTGATTTCTAGTTTAACTGCAGAACAAATATGCTAGAACTGAGGCTGCTTTCAAAATTTATAGCTCCGTACGGTTCCATATAAAAAGAAACTCGAAAACAATAAATAAGCCGAAGGTCAGCATTACACACTATGCTTATATACTTTGAGATATGTTAATTAAGTCTTAATTTAATATTTGTCCTATAAAAACTAGTTATCGGGATTTAATGGTAAAACGAGCCCATTAATAAATAAGAAAATCCAAGAGCATTTAGTAAGAAAGACAACTAGCATAAAGATCTATTGTTCTACAATCGCCACTTACATTGTGAACAAAAATCACACACAAAACAGCGCTGAAATCCTGCCATTTTTCTACGAAAGAAATGTAAAGTAGCTGCGCATTTCAAAAGTTGCTGGTTGCAACATAGCTTTATGCGAGTAAAATCCCACAAACAATTGATTAAAAAAAAGAAATTTTGTTGATAAAAATGAGTCCATCGTATAGTTTGAAAACTTAGTAATAATATTGTCTGTGTAAATGAGCACTCTGACTGCGGAGTTTGGGATAAATAAATCTAATCTGGACGACACCATTATAGTAAATTCTGATGGAATCGGCATAACGATCCAACGCATATGGATAAAGTGAACAATGGCGAGCACGCCCAAAAGGCAACAGACGGAACTATGCCGATATTTTCATCCGAATCAACGAGATTTTTTCCAAAAATTCATCAGATTTTAAGCTTATGTTTGCACATCTTGATGTGGAAAAGCCAAAGTTGTGATTTTAAAGATTTGAAACTTAAGTTCGAGCGCATAATATTTCATTAGAAGTACCTATTGTACGTGTGGCTGTCCAGGAATCAGTTGACTGGAAATTTACAGTTCAATTAGGAATGCCTGTCGACCGGATGTATGCAGAAATTAAAAGACGAGTGTTGGATCGCTTCCGAAGCAGGCCTCAGGAGGGGGTTTCAGAATTGTACAGACTCAAACCACTACCGGTTGAGATGCCTCTCAATACCATTGCACGCATCAAGCAGTGGTTGTCCAAGCTAACTGAGTTTTTTCAAGGGTTGCAACCGCACGAGGCCATTATGTTTATGCTGCTGGACCCTACCAGACAAAGTGCTATATCGAAAGCACAGGGGCGAATCAATGACCCTTGAAGAAAAAGAAGTGGTAAACGTTGACAAACGTAAGGAATTTTATTAAAGTTAAATTTTTAGAACTCTTCAACGGACAACCAGTATAATGGAGCTGATCTGTGGGTATTATCAATGACTTGGCCGTTAAACAACATAAAGATTACGAGAGAAAATTTGAATCAGGCATCAGACGTGTCGATGGTGGCTGTGGGCGAATGTGACACTAAATTATTAACAAGTGGTTGTATCTACTTTGTCTTTTGTCGTAACGAAAAACAAAACAATACCGTTGGGCTTAGATTCTATTATAAAATGTGTTAAGATGATCGATTTAAAAAAAGATGTGTATGCCTCTAGAGGCCGAAAGCACGACTTCCATAAAGTTGATATGCAGTTCTACGGTGCCCGTGGAGACCAATTGTCTGTCCGGGTGGTGAAGAGTTACAAAGCCAGTACAAAACTATATTTCAACTCCCTGATTGCAGCGAAAAACTCGAGTCAACGGTCTATTTCTTCAACCACTGGCAGGAATTAAATGAAGTTTAAGAACCAGCAAAAAGATATGGTGCTCCTGCACAGAAACTAGCAGCAGCGGTTCGAGCAACACAAGAGTTGATAGAGGCTGGCGTTCTTGAACCATCCTCATCTTTTTTAGAGATCCAATAGTTTACGTTACGAAAAGGGACGTTTCAATCCGACCGGCGGCTAATTTCCGGCAATTAAACTCGGTGACTAAAATTGACCCTTATCCCATGCCAACACAGTGTGATCTATTCCTACAGCTAGCGGGAATCAAATGGTTTGCCGTGCTGGACCTTGAACAGGACTTTTTTTCAAATTGGCGTTCAGCCCGAAGATCGGTGGAAGTTAGCGGTGTAGGTATCCCAAGGTTATTTCAAATTCACTCGAGTACTATTTTGGCTGAAGAACGCACCGAAAGTGTTCCAAAGGATGATGGACTCAATCATGTCCGACTTACCCTGCAGAACAGCTTACGTTGACGATGTTACCATATGGGCCATTAAGGAAAACCAATTAGGTACTAGGCTGGAGATGTTGTCCAAAGCCGTAGAATGGCGATTACATTTTAATCCAGAAAAAGGAACTAGTCAACCAGTTAAAATGGCACAGCGGTGTGTGGATCATATGAAGCTTTGAACCTGCAAAACGGGCTTCTTGAGCGAAAAGAAGTACGAACAGTGCAATGATTTGTGCCGGAGTCTAAACAAACAAAATTTATGGCTTTCGGGCATGAAATGTTGGGAAATCCCGTCGCCGGAGGCCTCATCGAGACATTGCAGTCGCAATTGTATTGATTTAGCATTTTCCAAAATGTTCGTTGCTATTGTTAGCAGTGCATTATATTTCCGCGTTGTAAACCACGTAAAAGAGAAAAGGTCATCCCGATTGCTTTCAATATCACTGCACGGAACTACTTTTTGCCTAATGACCAGGTAGGTTCACTTCCGGTGGTTCCTGGTGGGCTAACCTATGTGTTTCCCATGGTCGATAAGTTTACCGGATGTGTTGAGTTCGTATCACTGTATAAAATTAAAACAGAGAAGATTAGACAGTACTTAGAAGAGCACTGGTTCAGTTGATTTTCCGCAGCAAAAGTTACTGTTACCGAGGAGGTTGCACAGTGATGCAATAACATTGATATAAAACATTCCTGCGTAGCCACTTACCACCCGCAGACAAACACTTAAGCTGAGCGAGCACACCGAACGATGAAAGAGGTATTGTGATGTTAGTGCCACAAGACCTCGTCGTCCTGACGAAACAAATTACATTGGGTTGAGAAGGCCGTGCGATTTACAGTATCAACAGCTACAGGATTTGCTTCGATATCCATAGTTTATGGAGGGTATTGTCGACCGCCAGATAAATCCGTAATCCCAGAATCAATGAACGCTATATGTAGCGTATATTCAGGAGCGCCTATAACAGTTAAGTGAATTTGTAGTCGCCACACGGTGAGAAGCCTATGCCAGGAGATCTAAACTCACTCGCCTAAGAGTCGGCGGCTATGTGCTGGTCGCGAAAGTTGAGCCCATGGCACCATATGCAGTCAATGAAGGTCCGTATTGTTTGGAAAGTGTGGGCACAGAGCAGAATAGAGTTTTTGTTAACAAACCTGACGGACCACGAGCTGTCGTACTTGATCGATTAAGCAGGGTGCCAAAGATAACTCTTGAGAGGGGAAGATGTAGCAATAGCCATTCTTGAGGCCGAGAATACAGCAGAAAGTATTCACAAAAGTACACGAATTAAGATGAAGCAGTCAGGCAATGAAGAATGTAAAATTCGAGCCGCAGAAATGAATAAACCGGTACACATATTCGTATAGAAGTTTTACCGTCCAACTGTCATGCATTCCTCACCTAAATATATAATTGGTACAGGGCAAAATACAGGCTCCTACCGATGAGTTGCCACTAAGCACGAAACGAAGATTACATGAGATTATACCTTCCGTTCATGCTGAATTTGGCTTATCCTTCTGGTCCTATTTGAACTAATTTTTTACTATGTGTGCAACACTTAATACAAAATTGCATATATACAAGTCGTCCACAACTTACAGTATCGAAAATACAGTATTACCTGCATAGTGCATTGTTGATCTTCTCTTCGTCCAAGGTAAATTCGAATTTTCGCCATCAAAACAGATTAGCATTAACTTTAGATTATCTTCATATTTTCGTCGGAAGGACCGTTTTTCAAATTTGCTTACATCTATTTGAGGATTATTCTTATTTATTTTTACAGAAAGCTTGAGGGCAAAACTAAAACTGTTAAGTGCATAGTCCAAGTCGACATGCATATTCCAAAACGAGCGACAATAATGGATGCAACTGTGAAACCTAACTTATTGCTACATAAGCCATTTGAGTCCACCGATACCCAGAAGCTGGAGGACGCAATTTGGAGCAACACCTCACAAAACGTTTGAAGAATGTGCTAGTTAATTGTAATCTATGCTACGCACAGCTATCCAATAATCGTTCATCATTAGCGCCGTGCATGGAGCTTGGGAGGTATCTGTCATTTAAATTAAATTCTGCGTCGCTTTGGCGCTGAATTTGAACATTCATGTTACCCATAAACAAAACAATATCTGAACTTCTAACTGTACTTAGTAAAGAACTTAGGTTGCAGCAAAATGCGCCCTTGTTATTGTTGTCAATGAGAGCATATGTAGATACAAGGAAGCAGTAAAATTTATTAAGAGTTCTGACATTGGCTGGAGTGGATTTATTTAAGCGTGCTACACAAAGTGGGCTATTTACAGGGATCCATTCATTTAAACAAGCTTCAGCTCCTGCGCCAAGGACAAAACCGACGCCCCATTGCCTCAATCGAGAAAACACAGTGGAACCAGAGTTTCGAAGCCAATAAGGTGTGGACAAGGATGATGCATCCAGCTCTGTATTTCTTGTAGGATCCTGAATTCTGGTTTCGGATACGCAACATATACTGATTTTTTTATTTATCTAACGTACGTGCGAGAGCTTCTTCGTCTTCTTGTCCAGTTTATTGCAATGTTCGCACATTAAATGTGCTGAAGTTAAAACCTAACCTAGGTGTAATGAATATTAGTTTATTTGAACTATTTACGATATTTAGCAATCTGACATTTGGCTCAGTGATAGGATCAATATGCACCATATATTCATAGCATCTAAAATAGCTTTATTGTTCCATTGAGAAGAGAGAAAAAAGAAGAAAAGAGGCCAACTTGAATATGAAGTTGACTGCAGTAGCCTGATTTCGCATATCAACCTTGCACGGCTCAACAGATAAGGCGACCCTTCTTATCCTCCACGACCGTCGATTCACTATGAATTCATTATAGTTCTTACTGTTCATGGTTATATGCTCGCCGTAAAGGAAAACTAGGTCGCCCATGCCGGTGGCAGCCGAAACCAGCCCTTCGCGACTGGCACACTTGTTTTTATTGTGTCATTATACATTTAACTTTATGAGTTACTGAGTAGATACACCAAACTGCATACTTCATTTAAAACGGACGATGGTTCTATCTCATTAGACTCCGCAAGGTTCATGCTACTAAAATCAGGCTGAATAAATAGTGCGCGCCTGTCGGCAGGCCGAAAATTTATATATATATATATATATATATATATATATATATATATATATATATATATATATTATGTGTGTGTGTGTTTGTGTGTATATTAAAATAAAAGCAACAAGTTGCATAAAGTAGCAAATATAATTGATTAGGTAGACTGGTTTTTCCTTATGGGAAACTCAACAAGTACATGCTAGAATTAACATGGCCAGTGCTATAAAATGAGCACATTTGCTTTAGTCTCGCAATCTATTCACTGCATCGCTCAAGCCGCGTACTACAGATAATATTCTGCTTAAAACAAATTTATGACTTTTGTCATTCTTTGCTTCATGCGGATCGTATATGGCATCGCTTTGATCATACGTTCCAACTAAATAACCTGTGTAGAAACGTCATTCCATTCAAAAAGTATCTAAAGAAAAATGTGTACTCTGTTCCAATTTAGAAAAAGAAGCTAAGATTGAGAGATCGTTCCCAGATATAAAATTAAAGAGAAATTAATCGATTCTAGAAATAGATTTTACATAAACAATTCCTACAGGGGAACATTGCTTAACTGTAATTCTGACCATAATTATTCATTAGAAATAGTTTTTTTGTAAATCCATTACAAAAAGAAATCTTAGAATATCAGACTGGTACCATAGAGAAAATGATCTGAACAAGTTTCGACAAGTAGATAATAATAACGTTTAAATTAGATAAGTTATTGAAATAACGATAAAAGCGATCATTAATAGTTTTGCAATATATCAAATCATAGCATGCCGAATAAACCAAAAAAATACTTTAAGATTAATGTTTTATCCAGGCTCAATGTTAGCTAGAAGCATCAGCCTGTTAATGCCGTATTTAAACAAGCCCATACCTCAAGCACTCTACTAAAAAACCCGAGTTGAGGGCATTTCTCTCCTTTTGTAAATGAGTGAAACAATAATCCGAACTAAGCTGATACGTTCTGACCTTGCCAGACACTTATAAAAGACTGAACATGCTATTAATTGCGATGGTTGAAGTCGAAATTCCGTAGGAAATTGAGGAAGCTTTATAAGTGTATCCATGCTTTCAAATTTATAGATGATATATGCATGGAAAACTCTAAGATCAATACTAATCAAGACTCAATTCAATGATGGAAAGCGAACATTACGTAAATCAGCGACAACAAGGAAATCTAATAGTAGACATAGACTGATGAACAAAGTATCGATCACCACACACTTCTTATGAAAATTGGCACACTTGATTTGAATCTTTCAATTTTTGTGAGTAGGTATTATTATTAGGTGATTCCACCATATTTACCTTATTTCTATTAGAGTATACTTTATGAATTTCGTGCATACCTGTAATAGTTGACAAATGTTTTTGTAAGCAAGCGTATATATTTAAACTAAGTTTAATTTCATTAAATATTTACATTTTTATTATTCCTTCGTATCTAAAGGTACATTAAGTTAAGGCCATCAGATTGCTTCCTTATTACACGCCCATTTAAAACTCGAATCTAGATTAATATGCTCACTTGAACTGTTAATTTCATTATTAAGCCGAATGACACTGATTTAGACTACATAACAATTCTGTCTGAAAATCATGTATGTATAAAAGTTAATAGAGTATTATAAGCACTTTAAATCAAGTTTGCGAGCTTGATATGCACCAGTCCCATTCTCTTTAACCAGTAGCACAACATAGCAAAACTACCGTCAGTCAACCGTACTGACGTGTTTCGATCTTCCATGGTCATTAACAGAGCACGACGGAAAACTGACTAGCGTGGATCAAACTGCAATCCATATATAATGAAAGATAAATTAGATATGCGGCTCTCACGTCTGGTAGCCTCACACAATATTGTGAGGACATTGTTGCAGAACCAAACTGAGCTGGTAAGACCATTATCAAGTCCATCTAAGGCTCATCTGTTGTCTCGACATAAAAACCATGTTGTAAATGAAGTTATGTCAAATTACAATTTCAAAACCCAAATCAGGAGAATTATGGTTTGTGGAAACATTTGTATACGAAACTGCCAGACGAAGGGACTCATATCAATAACAGCACTGCCACGGTATATTATGGATTATGAGGTGTAAATCATATTAGATCTTTAGAAGATATATTATAAAATACCGAGAGAGAAATATTCCGTACTACCAATCGCAGTTCGGTTATCAAGAGATGAGTTCCACAAATCTATACAATTGCGTTTTGGGCTGAAAAATGCAAGTCAGATATTCCACTGTTTCGCTGAAGAAGTCATTCAGGATCGTCTATATTTGAAGGTGTATATCGCAGACATTATGCATTGGATCACGTTGGCATTTTCAAACGGTTTTGACCAAGCTAGATCAATATCTATTGGTGGTCAAACCTGCAAAGAGCAATGTTGTTTTTCAACAGTGTAGTTTCTTGGACGTAAAATCTCAAAACAATTAATTGACTTCTTGGAAAGCAATGTTCAAACGATTGAAGTTGTGATGTAGCCCCGAAAAGTACGCCAACTGCGTAGACCCAGCGGGGATAATAAGTTATCATTTGCGATTCATTATAAGGCTAACCTTAATTTTGGGATCTTTCAGTTGACATCACTTTTGGGAGAAAAGCACGATCAAGAAGTCTCAGTCTGTCATGTTAAAACAGGGAAACCAGGTGAAACTCAAGAGGATTAAGGATATGTTGAGCGAAATAACAATGTTATCATCTGTGGTCTGAGCTAATCACATATGCTAACGATATAGCAACAAGATAATGCTAGAAGAGAGATAATGGTGCAGTCAGGCCGACTGCATTTTAGAGTGAAAGGCTCCAGGCCTGAGAAAGACGGTCTCAGATCTCTGAAAAAGAACTCTTAGATAACCTTGTTAGTAGAGTTCGACTTCACAGTGTCTCATATTTCCGGGAAGGTTAACGTGGTGACAGACGAGCTCAGTAGACAAAATGGGACAGATATCAAGCTGATATATCATAAGATGTACTCAGTAGTTATTGGAAGCAAAAATGATGAATCCCCTAACGGTGGAATTGGCAAAGAAACCAGCATGTACCGCAGGTCTGTAGGCGATATGGTTATTGAGTAAAATCTCGAGAAGCCAAACAAAATGATATTTGCCGATGGAATTATGTGTCAAGGTAATACAACAGCTACATGTATTCGATCTTTTCGCAGAGCGCTATGTATGAAAAATAAAGGTAAAGAATATATAAATACCTGCCGATCGGTTTATTCATGTGCACATCGATATGGTTAAAGTATACACGATCAGCGGTCAACGTTATTTGTTTATAATGGTGCTTATGTTCACCCGTCAGGTAAAGCTGGCAGTCCTTAGCGATATGACTGCTCATGAAGTCTTATTCTTGTTCCTAAATAAACGTGTCCTGTTAGTATGCAATGGTAAGAGTCACCATTGACTGTTGTATCCAATTCATGTTCAAGCTCTTCACTAAGTCCTTTAATACCGCTAGAATTGAGGTACGGCATGCTAGTGCGTAGAATGTCAGAACAATTGGCATGGTGAACAGACTGCGGTAGTTTGTACTAATAGAATAGGTGTGGAACATGATCTTCCCTAAAATTCTTCCGCTAATGCGCAATTAGTATTGGGCATAATATGAAACAATATAACAGATATGGTGTATGAAATTCAATTGAGTTTTCATGGATACTTTCTTATAGAAACTCAAAGCTATCTTGATTGGACCTCTAGTCCAATAGACTGGCTGGCAGGAGCGCTTCGAGATAAGATGTGCCGCTTAGTACCGACTATGATTAGAGAATTAGGTTTGAAATTGGCATCAAATTTGTACATTTCTGGCGATAATAGTAAAAACTAAATGACTCCATCTTACAAGATAATATTTAAGACCAAAAGAACAAAATAAAAGTGTGTCTTCATTGAAATAAATGAAATAAAGGACAATGTATCCCTGGGTTATTGCATTCCACTATTTATCTGGATAGAAAAAAAAGCCGAGACGCAAAATCAGTTGAAGTACCGAGATCTCGATGTAAACTATGCCATTGATGTAAGAGCCAGGTGTACTAGATACACGGAAGGAAACAAAACGAACAGGAAGAGAGAAGAGATCACATCTCTTTTTAGACGCCTTTCTTTGGACAAGTTTGTGTTTATAGAAGTTGCAAACACCTTAGATATAACTTAAATAACAATTAATTGGAAGTTAAAACTACTACTGGTTATTTTAAACAAGTATGTGAGTAAAAGCAAGTATTTTAATTACTTCTAGAAATTTCTTTGTTTAAAGTACAATTGGGCAGTTTTGGTCTTTGTTCGTGTTCCGTTCCAGGTTCTGCAATTCTGTATTGGTGAATGGAGTCTTGTGGAAAAAGAGTGCAGCTGCTGATTGTGCTGAATTCTGTTGCAAAACGGTCGAAATTTGTCAAATATAATTAATATTCTTAGTACGAATTGTCGTATTTACTTGGGATTCCTGGTGGCCGAATAAAGCATGTATTTTTAAATTTGGTGGATACAGAATTTAAATCAGAGCGAATTGAAGTACGATTTCAGAGCATTTGTATCAAACTCGCCAATTACAATTTTTTACAAAGCTTTGACGATAATAACTTTCATATAAAAATAAATCAGTAATTTATTTTATACGCATGAACTTTTGGCTGGAATTTTATAAAAATATTGTAGCGATGAAGTTATGTTTTAAATATTGTAGATGAAGGAGTTGCTTGGAACATTAAAATATAAAATCTTCCCTCAAGTTGAATTTTCTTGTCGCAAATGGATCCTGAGAGTGGAGCAATAGGCACATGCACGAGGTTCTGTATCCAGGAAAGATTGGCTCAATATTCGTAAGTGCAGGTCGTTATTCTCCAACCATGCATACCTGATTGTAATGCTGATCAAATAGAGAATCACTACAACGTATTTTCCACTATACAACTCAATGGCGCAACATCACATACAATTTACCGTAGAACAATTCTAGTTACTGCGTTGTCACAAGACCGAAAGGACATTTACTGACGGATTAAGTTGGGTACATTCTTTATAAAGGAATATTAGCAATGTTTAATAGATAAAGATCACATTTAGGTTTGTTCTTGGGCGTTCCTAGATAAAAGACTTTTTCTAGCTCAACCAATCTTCCTATTAAGTATATTTGCTATGGGCCCGCCTATTTGGATCTGGCATTGCATATCTACAAGTGTACGAGGAAGATTTGCATGACTTCATTTCTACAAAGAATGACTAAGAAGAGTCACTGCAATAACCGTCAATGACGACAGGATATCACGGGATCGTTGCTTTTCATTATTTGCCACAGTGAATGCAGATACCAAGAGGCTATATCAGTACAGGATTGAAATTCAAATGTTGTACTTGAATCGTCTGTTCAGATAACGGAGATGTCAATCATAAAATATACGCATGATCAAGACGCACCGGGAATTGCATTGCTACATTTAGAAAAACACGGCCAGCAAGAATGATCCATCTGTTTGCGGAAGAAGTTTACAACTATGCATATTCGGCTTCTAAAATATGAATGCGCTTATGTTGATGTCAATAACTACCTATATAAAAATAACAATGTTTTTTTCACGTTTGCATTATTTCTGAATGTTTACAGAATTATCTTATATAGAAACTTATGTTTAAAATATTGTAAAAAATTTAGGAACATTCTGTATTTAAATCCTTCTGTTTAGTTTGATATTTTGTGTCCTCGCTTTAGTTTTCGTATTTTCGTTCCGTCCTGTGGTCTTTGTTTGCGAAAGCAAGGTTAGCTCTCTGGCTCCTAAATTTATCTGTCTCTAGATTACTTTACTAAAAATTACAATACACTTGTTCTAGCGAAAGAAATGTATTTTAAGATAATGCTGTCGTCAAGGAACACAAACATTTCTTTCCTATTTTGGCTTTGCAGATATATAGTCACATTGTAATCCCTTTGCGCATCAGTGTACGATGTTGGCGCATATTTCTCAGATTAGCCAGTTTGAAAATCGTTGGTAGAAAGTGCTTCTTGTACTGACATAGATGCCAATCTCAAATAGGGCGAGGCTGAGAACGTGAATAAATTAGTCAGAGGGGTTTGGCTGACCAACATTGGATATCGTTCACGATGAACCATTCCGAGTACAATAAACCTAGCGTGTTCTAACTCAGACGTGTGCGATATTAGTACCAGAGACTATAACGAAAGTTTATAGGATACGAACATCTACAGAAATATTTAGTTGTGCATTACCACGAATACCATTCACAAAGAAGAGGACATGGAAGGGGGTAACTGAAGAATTTGAAGGATTTAGTCTTGTGGTTTCGATGGATAAGTAGACGATGTCAATCTTTATAAAACATTCAAACATGAGGCCTGAAGAGTATTCTGATTATCAGAAAGAAACAAATATGGCTATCGAGAAGTGTTCATTAGATAGCGGAAAAATTGCCTCTACATGTTAAATTATTAGTAAGACATGCGCTAAAAATCTACACTAGGGAACGTAAATATAGCGTAATGAGGCTTAGCCAAATTATGATATCTATTTATGGCGTTTATTATCAAGGGTAAAATTAAAATTGAACTCGATTTTAAAACGATACTGCAGAATGAAATAATAGATGAAACATGAGATAAAAGTAAATTTGAATATTTTACATGTAGTCTGAATTTTTATTTCAATAAGATCATTCATGAATTACGTGCGATTTAATTTAGTGCAATAAACTAAACATCAATTCATTTAATAATAAAATTATCCAAATATAACCTTGCACACAACATAAAGAAGCAAATTTTGATACATATAAAATTCATTTTTATCATATAAACAAGTTCAATATACAAAAATACACTTACGATGAACGATCTTTAAGGCACAAAATGCAATACAAATTGTATAGATAGCGAAAAAATTGCCTCTACATGATAAATTATTCGCAAGACATGCGCTAAAAATCTACAATAGGGTACGTAAATATAGCGTAATGAGGCTTAGCCAAATTGTGATATCCGTTTAGGGCGTTTATTATCGTGGTTGAAATTAAAATTAAACTCGATTTATAACGATACTGCAGAATGAAATAATAGATGAAACACAAGACAAAAGTAAATTTGAAGATTTTACATGTAATCTCAATTTTTAATTCAATAAGATCATTCATGAATTACGTGAGATTTAATTGAGTGCAAAAAACTGCAGATCGATTCATTCAATAATAAATTTATCCACATATAACCTTGCACAAAACATAAAGAAGCAAATTTTGATACACATAAAATTCCGTTTTATCATATAAACATGGTTAATATACTAAAATACACTTACGATGAACGATCTTTAAGGCACAAAATGCAATACAAATTGGATAAAATAGCGGATCAAAAAAGGCTCTCAAAACATCTTACCATGACAATCTGAAAAAGTAAAAGAATGACATTGAAATTTTAATCTAAATCACAAATCTAGTAAAAAATAGATAATTACTATTGCTTTCTGTAAAAACCTCAAATATAAATTTTATTCTTAATAATATAGCTTAGAGACTTTAAGAAAACCAAATTGAAGTATTTGTTAGAGATGTGGGAATGTTGCGAGCAAGCTACTCTCTTTTTTAAAAAATTTACAAAATTTACAATCAATTGCTAAAGGGGCTTAGAGAAACGCCTCCAACTAAAATGTCTTTTAAATTTTTATCTACCGAACTAGAAAAAGTGTTCAATCCTGCTGATATTTTTAATTTTGCTTATGATAATACATTCTCATGGTTAAATAAAAGACAGGATTAATTGTGTTTCAGCAACATAATTTCTCGAGAATCTATCTTCAAATTGTGTATTATTAAAACTGAAAGTTTATACATTATATCATCTTGTTAATCAACAATGCATACAATCAATAATTAGTCATGGTTACCTTTTTTCTTACAAACTGTTATACTCGAATTATATCTTAAATTTTTCTAATTTTGATGAAGAATCTATCACTCTTTACAGCTGAACTTTCTGATGCTGATAAATTGTACAGTACAATTAATTGCACATATATATGTGATGTGATATCTTTTTATATTGTACATTTTCTAATTTTATTATTTGATGGAACATGTGTGGTTTGAATCCAAATAAAGATATTCTATTCTATTCTATTCCTAACCTCTTCGTGTCTGAGAACCCCATAGATGCCAGATCGTTTGTAGTCCTTAAATTTACAGTAGAATCTGATAAGCTTATATTTTTATTCCCATCTGCCAAATTCAAACCTGCTATGTCTTGCGCTAACTTGCTAGTGTCCTCAAATTTAAGATCTCCATCAATATCTATGAAATTTAATTATTAAATGGACACTTAATGTTAGGCAAATCGGAATGTGAAACCTGACTCGCGCAAAACACCCAAACAAATAATCTGGAAGGAGATATACGTGAACAATAGAATTATTAAATTACCTGTTCTAGAACCTATTCTATGCATGCATCAATAAAAAATAAAAGACAGTGTTAGCAGGCGTATATTGTAGAAATCGATCAGATTTGTAATAAAGAAAAATGCAACAGTTGCAGCAGGCCAAAGGAGATACAACGAATCGAGGACAGTAATGCTCGAAAACTGAAAATGGCGCACAATTCAAAGTCAAGTATTTAAACAAAGAAAGTTCTGGAAAATAAAAGAAAAAATTCTTTTTAAATAAAATTCGTTACAATCAGCGAAGGTGGTTTAAATTTATCAATTAATGTTACTTTAATTTTGGCGGAGGATTTATCTTCCTCCACATACACCACCTTCTCAAAAAAGACGGCTAGTAATAGACGTAATCATGATTCTTCGGCTGACGTTGCACTCTTCCAGAACGAGTTGTGCATAATGGCGCCCCTGAAGTCGTCATCTCGCCCGGTACAGTTTTCACTGGTTCTTCCATATCATCTGCTATTGCCAAACAGTTTTCATGCTGTGAAATGGTAGAACAAAATTTTACTAAATTAGACAACGCGTCTTCTGAGTTCTGCATTACGTTATTTGCCTGTATGGTGGGATTGCACACATCAGATTCACCCATAGAACGACGGTCATTCAACACATCTATTAATTCAATTATACCGTCTATCCAGATAAACTGAGGAATGCAACGATTCAACGTAACACAATCCTCATGCTGACACTCTCATTCGTGATCTTCCTCACCGACCTAGTATGGTCCTTTGTAAAGGGTGTCGAGGCAAATCTTCCTAATTTCATTTAGATACATACACATACGAACTGCGCAGTAATTATGCATAAACGCGAACAAGACTTCTTGCGCTGTCGTAATATTTTAAATCGTCCGCTTCGAATTGACATTGATATATGACGTATTTCCACAACACCATCGATAATGTCTATTGTGCGTCAGACGTAATTGTCCCAATATTCTTTATCTCAGTTCTGGTATGTCTCCACACCTTACACGTTTGACACTTGGTACAGGCTCTTACCCATACCCGTATGTCTTTAGTTATGTGCACCATACGTATCTGTCGTTAATCAATCGAATTGTGGCTTTAATAGGTGGATGACCCATGTCGTGTAACACTTGTATAATCTTGGCCCGTAACTCTAACGGCACATATGGTCGTGGTTGACTTCTAGACGTTTCGCATAACAACTGCTTGCCACTTATGAGCTTACAAACATATCCTGGCCTTTTGGACAAAACAAACGTGAAAGGATCCGATCCTTGCGCTTCCTCGATTTGACTAACTAAATCATGCATAGAATTATCTAAACTCTTCAAAGGACCTTGAAATATCAGCTCGACATCAGCTTCAATCGGTCTGCTAAGTGCATCGGCTACCACATTCTCCTTACCAGCAATATGAGACACAGTGCAATCCAACTCTGCTAATCGTGCTGTTTGGGAATTTACTCTACGAGAGTAATTAAGCCTAGCTGTTTTACCAAGTATACTGATCAATGGCTTATGATCGGTCAATAACTTAAACTTATGACCGTCTAAGTAATGCTCGAAGTGTAGCACTGCGGCATACACTGCTAGAAGCTCTTTGCCAAACGTATCATAACGTTTCTCTCGATCATTAAGCTTACGGCTATAAAACCCAATCGGTCTTACTATGTTCTGATCTCTTTGCTGTAGCACTGCCCCTATTGCAACATCTGAGGCATCTGTGATTAGCTCGAAAGGTTTCTTCCAATCTACAGGTTCTAATGTGATTAGGTCACTTATCATTTCCTTGGCCTTTTGGAATCTTTCTCGGTCTTCTGGACTCAAGTGTATAGGCCAAGACTTCTTGACCGTGCTCTTTCACGAGTAAGATGACGTGTTAACGATTCTAGAATTCCGGCTAGACCTGGAATAAATCGACGATAATAGCTGATCATGCCCAAGAACCTTCGCAGCTGGCGCACGGTTCGGGGCTCCATTACGTCCTTAATAGCTTGTATCTTATCTTCCAAAGGTTAAATTCCGTCTTTGGAAAGTATATGACCAAGATATTTAACTTAAGAGCATTCGATATTACTCTTATTAGGTTTGACCACTAATCCATATTGTTCCAGCCTGGTCAAAACCGTTTCTATATGCCTACGATGTTCATCTCGTGAGCGACTAAAAATTATTATGTCGTCTATGTACTACCTTGCAAATGGAAAATTCTGAAGAATTTCTTCAGCCAAACACTGGAATGTCTGACTGGCATTTTTCAAACCAAAATGCATTCGAAGAAATTCGTCCGATCCTCCTTCTGGAAATCTCACTACGGTAAGTGGTATCGAACTTTCCTCCATTGGTATCCGATAGTACGTTTTCTAGAGATCTAAAGTTGAATAAACCTCATATCCCATTATATCTCGGAGTAAAGTACTCTGGTTAGGAAGAGGATAAGAATCACCCTTCGTCACTGAGTTTAATAGACGATAATTTCCACAAACCCTCCATTGACCAGGTTCAGGTTTGGGAACTACCACTATTGGGGAAGCAAAATTGGAATTTGACCTTCTACAAATCCCCTCTTTGCGCAATTGGTGAAATTCTGACAAAGCAACCTGTTGCTTGTGTTGTGCCAATGGTTGAGCCTTTGGTGAACAAGGCAACGGAGCCACCAATTCTATTTGGTGTTCTACTCCTGTCCTCAGACCTATCCTTTTGGCACTGAAAGGTTGAAACACTGCTAGGTGCTTCTCGATTATATCGGCAAAGTGATGTGCGACTGTTGGACGAGGTAAGAGGACTGTTCTAACTGCCGACACGTTAGACTCAGTAGGTGTTGATGTCCCTACGCCTTCTGCGATAGTCCTAGCTATGAGGTCTAATGTCAGCTTAAAATGGGTCAAGAAATCCATGCCAATGATATGGTCCTTGACATCGGCTACTAGTAAATTCCAACGGAAGGAAGATTTCTGGCCTAATGTTACCGACATTTCTTTTATCCCTTTTACTCCTATCGGACTACCGTTAGCGGCCCATAGTTGATAATCAAATGTTGGGCAATCTGCTTCCACCACGTCTGACCTAACTATGCTTACTTCAAAAATTTTAATCCAGATAATTTATCTTTAATAATGAATTTGTTGCTGGACAATCCGGCAATGTTTTCCAGATCTCCGCTTAGTAAGAATCGGACTCTCTTGCCTTCTGTATCGGTGCTAACTGGTCCCGTCGCTTATATATTATTTGCCTTAAGTATGCCTTTTAAAGGCATATCTGGGAGCCTTTGCAATGGAACCCCCCTACGGCTCCTACTAGCGGGGGTTTTGTCCTTTTCCCGGTGATGGATTTCTCTCTACCGGTTTTGTGCTACCTTTCCATCTGGGTCCACCTAATCGCGGGTAAATACAATTCTCACCTTGGCACTTTGCACTTCGTCCGTACTCGCAATGTGCCTTACACCATCCGCGTGGCCCTTCGAAGCGTTGACGCGAGTGACTCCCTCGACTTCTAGTATATATATCCTGATTGTGAAATTGCGAAACGTCTCGACGTATACTAGCAACTTCTCTACATAAGAAACGCAAGGTTTCTTGTATAGTCAGGTTGTTTTCGGCAACTGCCCTGACTGGTTGCACCATGACAGAATCTGCTGTTACAGCATGTAATTGTGGTTCCTGCTGTTTATACACACCGTCTAACCCTTTGAGTTTTGTTGGCCAATCAATGTTCATAGTTTTGAATATTTCCAATGTGGTTCTAAGCCTAGTTGGTAGTTCAGCTGTGAAAATAGAGTTAACCACATCTCTAGATATTTTCAACCTGGAAGCTTTTGTGCAAAAGCGTTCGTAAAATTCGGATGGTAATTGACGCCCCATTTTTACTAAGCGTAATAATTCGCACATTTGCGCCGATCTTCCAGGCTGATATCTCTGTTGAATTTCAGCCATTAGTAACTCAAATGCATTGAACGGTTTTTCTTCCACAGTTCTGTCACTGAAATTTTCTAAGGCCCTTCGGAAATTTTCGGGCACGGCCATTCATGCTGCAACAAATTTCTCAATAGGATTGACAATTTCATAAGCACTAAATATCATTTGGGCATCTCCGATCCAACTTGAACGTTCTTCAGATTTATACTGCGATAGACTTAATATTCTTGGAATGGCGCGGTCGCCAAATTTTGTAGAGGCTCCTAAACTATTTGTATCTGAGAACCCCATAGATAACAGATCGTTTGTAGTCCTCTAATTAGCAATAGAATCTGATAAGCTTATATTTTCATTCGCATCTGCTAATTTCAAACCTGCTATGTCTTGCGCTAACTTGCTAGTGTCCTTAAAATTTAAGATTAGCACACATTTTTATAAAATTTAATTATTAAATTGACACATAATGTTAGGCAAATCCGGATGTGAAACGTGTCTCGTACAAAACACCCAAACAAATAATCTGGAAAGAAATAGACGCGAAAAACAGAATTATTAAATTACGTGTTCCAGAACGTCCCCTTGTAGGGGTACTTTTCGCTGTTGCTATCTCGTTCCTGATTTTGTACCCCTACTACTTATCAATGGTTGCTATTATTACTACCCGAGCATCCAATCAGTCTGTTCCTTTTCAGATGGTTAATATTAGAAGGCCGAAGAAAGGTTTCATGTATATATTACACACAATTTAGCACATAAATATAATTCACTGTTAATCCGAATTGAAGGAGTTGGTTGGCAATAATACAGATTTTAATGTAAAATTATATCTTAAACACTATTCACAGTTAGTCCAATATGAATATATGTTAGGCAGCTGTAAAATTAGATTTTTATGCAAAAATATGTTTTAAATACTATTCACAATTAAACTAAATGGTCCGTCTTCTAGACGGCAAAAATAAAAGTGATTTATGTCTATAAAGTGAAATGTTTAGCACAAATGTCTGGAATGTAATGAGTAGTCAAACGATTAAAGATACATGATAATATGAGCCTAGTAAAATTATTTATGTTCATAAATTCACTGACACAATAGTCCACCGCGTGATCCTCTCGGATCGCGCGCGGTTCTGTCTATTTTATAAAAACACTATTAATTACAAATAAAATTGCAGTTCAAGAAATATCGATTAAAACTGCTTGAGACTAAAAGAGATTGTTCCTAAAATCACAGCTAAGAGAAATATTGTTTAAGGACAGATTTAGAATATTTGACCTTAAAAAGCACAGTGTTTGTAAAAATTGACCTTCGTTGGGTTGTAACACGGAGCCGCGTGCCCCTCTCACAATACACACCCGTCGCCAGGCAACCGTCGACACTCGAAAACTGAAAATGGAGCACAATTCAATGTCAAGTATTTAAACAAAGAATGATCTGGAAAATGAAGGAAAAAATTCTTTTTGAATAAAATTCGTTACAATCAGCCAAGGTGGTTTAAATTTATCAGTTAATGTTACTTTATATCTGGCAGAGGGTTTATCTTCCTCCACACTACAGAACTAGAAAAAGTATACAATCCTGCTGATATAAAAGAAACATGTTGCGCGACAGGAAATAAACAATTTACCTGATTTTCGGATTGCGTACCGAAATATTTGAATCCACTGTCATCATGATTTTTGCAAATATTTCGGTCTCCAATTACGGAGACCTTTTTCAATGCCAAACACATCACACACTTAGTTGACAATCAATATGTCAAGTGGAAATATTAATTTAAACTGCCTCATTTATACTTGTTTTTAGATCTCTTAAGCATAACGTTTTTTATAAAAAATGTTAGGAAAGTGTATGTTAAATTGGTTTGTGAATATGTCTACATGTATACAATCTTTGCAATGAGATTACAGTGATTTAATGACAATTACTGACAACTCACTAGATAAGCGTACGTCATTCCTGTGTGTATTTGTTCTCGTTTGTTTTGAATTGAGGAGTAATCAGTTAATGTAAGTGTACACTCATCCCAATGAAATTACAGCGATTTGGCAACATCTGACTATTCACTGGATAAGCGTGATTGTGTGTATGTGCGTGAGCGTTTACTTAAAACTGAGAGCTAATCTGTTACATAACATTACAGGCACGTGTAACGGTCATACAAGTAAAACTAAAATGATAACTGTCATTTCCTAACTGCACACGTAAGACCTATTTTACACTTACTTTTCTTAATGAAGTAATTACGAGTGGCATTTCGGTGAGGAGGGGGCATGACACTATTAATAGAGTAAATAATTAATAGGTAGTAAAATTAAATTAGAAACGGATAAAGTGTTTCAATAGGGTAGTAAGTTAAATTAAACGGTACGTAAAATAAATTAAAAATTGCCTGATAAAGAAGATACTAGTAATAGTGCAAAGAAAAATAAAATAAAAATAAACCTTGTCATCATGTATAGATAAATGTATGTTAAAGGCGCTACACTAACAACAAGTAATCAAGGATGAAATAATCAAAATAAATTAGGCGATATTGAATTAATCAATCTCCACTTCTGTAAGTTAATATCAGTCCAGTGTTCTTATTCTTTTACTTGAGCGAGTTTCTGATTCTGATTCTGATTCTTGCAATCTTCGTTTTCTACCATTATTTAGTGCTGTATTCCAAATAGGACCTAGTGATTTTTCTACGGCTGTTTCATTCATTATGTCATTTCTCGATTTAATTTCGATGGATTCTCTAATGAGTCTAGTCAAGTAAAAGAATAAGAACACTGGACTGGTATTAACTTACAGAGGTGGAGATTGATTAATTCAATATCGCCTAATTTATTTTGATTATCTTATTATTTCATCCTTGATTACTTGTTATCTTATTTTATCTGTTATCTTATGTTCTGTTGTTAGTGTAGCGCCTTTAACATACATTTATCTATACATGATGGCAAGGTTTATTTTTATTTTATTTTCTTTGCACAATTACTAGTATCTTCTTTATCAGGCAATTTTAATTTCTTTTACGTACCATTTAATTTAACTTTCTACCCTATTGAAACACTTTATCTGTTTCTAATTTAATTTTGCTACCTATTAATTATTTACTCTATTAATAGTGTCATGCCCCCTCCTCACCGAAATGCCACTCGTAATTACTTAATTTAGAAAAGTAAGTGTAAAATAGGTCTGACGTGGGCAGTTAGGAAATGACAGTTATCATTTTAGTTTTACTTGTATGACCGTTACACGTGCCTGTAATTTTACGTAACAGATTAGCTCTCAGTTTTAAGTAAACGCTCACGCACTTACACACAAACACGCTTATCCAGTGAATAGTCAGATGTTGCCAAATCGCTGTAATTTCACTGGGATGAGTGTACACTTGCATTAACTGATTACTCCTCAATTCAAAACAAACGAGAACACATACACACAGGCATGACGTACGCTTATCTAGTGAGTTGTCATTAATTGTCATTATATCACTGTAACCTCATTGCGAAGAGTGTATACATGTAGACACATACACAAACCAATTTAACATACACTTTCCTAACATTTTTATAAAAAAACGTTATGCTTAAGAGATCTAAAAACAAGTATAAATGAGGCGGTTTAAATTAATATTTCCACTTGACATATTGATTGTCAACTAAGTGTGTGATGTGTTTGGCATTGAAAAAGGTCTCCGTAATTGGAGACCGAAATATTTGCAAAAATCATGATGACAGTGGATTCAAATATTTCGGTACGCAATCCGAAAATCAGGTAAAAAATCCTGCTGATATTTTTTATTCTGATTATGATAATACTTTTTCATGGTTTAATAAAAGACAAGGATAACTGTTTTCGGAAACAGAATTTCTTGAGATTTTTATTTCCAAGATTTGTATTATTAAAATTGAAATGTTATGCATTATATCATCATGTTTTTCAACAATACATACAATCCATTGCTAGTCATGGTTCTCATTTTTTGCATAATGTTACACTCGAATTATAACTTAATTTTTCCTTTTTTGATGATGAATCCATTATTCCTTACAGCCCAACTTTCTGATATTGATATATTTTACAGTACAACTAGTGAGATTTACTTATTTACATGAGACTAATTGCACATTTTTATGTGATGTGATAACTTTTTTATATTGTACATGTTCCAATTTTATTATTTGATGGAACATGTGTGGTTTGAATCCAAATAAAGATATTCTATTCTATTCTATTCTATTCACAGAAAAATTCCTACTCAGTTTTACCCACAGGTAATATAAGCTTTAATTTTTTATTATATTTACAGAAGTCTGTCAGGAGTTTGTATCCTAGACTTAAGGTTTTATTGTACATATTTATGTGATATGAGGTCTTTTTGCTATTGTAACTTTTCTCATATTCCAATGTTTTCCATAGAATTTAAGCAAAGTTATTATTGTCTTCTCTCTGACTGGCGCGCGGTTTGACATGGCTCCGATTTTGTCGCATTCCGATATGGAAAAAATTGTTATGGATCTTCAGAACTCCATGGAATTGATGAAGAATGAAATGTCCATATTGAAGAATGATGCAATTGTGAATGCAAAAAATTGGAGCAAGTGGTGAAAAATAATGAAACTTTAAGTGCGCGTATAGTTGAACTAGTTGAACTGAATGAGACATTACTTGTGAAGTTAGACAAGTTACAGACTGATGTTCAACCATGGATTGAATTGGCCGATTTAACTGTGGAAGGTGATATGCTAGTTAAAGATAAATCATCTGGTGAAGAAATGCTAAATATATTAGCAAACGAAGTTTCAGCACGTAATAGCAAACAGGATCAATTAGTTTTATTTAATCTAGATGAAGATGCCGATGTGAAAGACGTCGAGAAATTAAATACTTTAATAAAAGAAGAAACGCATGCAGCTATTACTAAATGCTATAGGGTGGGGAAACGAGCTGATCGTCCAAGGCCTGTAATTGTAAAATTATCAAAAAGGCCAACAAATATGCAATTAGAATCTATCAATAAAAAGAAAGAGGAGAATTTGAGCTTTCACAGCATATTTATTGGACGGGACAAAACGTTCCTCCAACGGAAATTGGCAAAAGTAAAAAAGTTAAAGAACAATCAGGAACGGAAACCGCCAATGTCTGATGAAGCTGTTAAACGGAATCAATCGAGTGAGACTGCAACATCAAAAAACGATGTATCATTATTAACTGTTGTGGACAGAGGGGGAAAGGAAGTATGGCCTCGAGGCCCGTGAAAAGAATAGTAAAGAAGCCATCAAGGTTGAATCAGTAAAAGTCGACACTTGTTTAGATAAGTCGCTTTCTACATTTACTCTATTTATGCTAACTTTCGAAGTGTTAAAAATAAGAACTTTTTACTGTGTAATTTTATAATAAGTAACGATTTCGATTTTATAATATTATCCGAAACTTCGCTTAACAAGGATATTAAAAACCATGAATTTGATATTCCTCACTATTCTTTATTCAGAAAGGACAGATCGTTGGATAAAAGAGGTGGAGGAGTACTCATTTATAGTAAATCTGTATTTAAGGCGAAAATTTTACATACTAGTGAGGATAATGCTATCATTGATTTCTTATCTATACAATTTGATAATCTGATCTTAACAGCGGTTTACAGACTGCCGTATGCTACTTTATTTGATGATCAAACATTTACCAATTCTTTTCAATCTATCTTTGACTGCCATGGCTATAATGTAGTGGTAGGTGACTTTAATAAGTTACAGGACTGTGAATTATCCAATTTTTTTTCTATACATGATCTCAAGCAGATTATAAATGAATCAACTAGAGGTTCGCAATGCTTAGATCATGTATATTTAGAAATTGAAATAGTGAAATCGCACAGTTATGAAGTTGTCAATTATTTCAAAGAATTGGACCATAAACAAATTATTTTACAATGGAAATTCTTGAGTGGCATAACACAGAAACTAAGTTATGAAAATGCACACGTGCACTGTTCCAGAATAAACTGGAATTTCTTTAGAGAATTAAGTATACTGATTGATTATGAGAGTTTTTGTTTCTTGAATACTGATGAATTTGTTTCTTCTGTTTCATCGTTATTATCTGTTTTATTTCAGGCATCTACGTTTACGGACATTATACCGAAACGGATTAATAGGAAATTGTGTAAACTAAGAATTAAACGAGATAATATAATAAAGTGTAGTCTTATTAATAGTATTAAACAAATGAGGTTAGATTCCATTGATAACGAAATTAATTCATCACTGCTAATAACTCGTCAAAGATCAGAACGGATTATTTTGGCCAAAATGAAGTGTAATCCTAGATTAGGATTTAAATTCCTCACAGATTAGAATAGAATAGAATAGAATATCTTTATTTGGATTCAAACCACACATATTCCATCAAATAATAAAATTGGAAATTGTACAATATATATTAAAATAATTATCACATCACAATATTTGTGCAATTCATCTCGTGTAGATAGGTATATCTCACTAGTTGTACAATACAATATGTCAATATCAGAAAATTCGACTGAAAAGAATAATATATACATCACCAAATTAGGAACAATTAAGGTATAATTCGAGTGTAACATTATGCAAAAATTGAGAACCATGACTAGGAATTGATTGTATGTAATGTTAACTAATTTGAAGATCTAGTGCATAACATTTCAATTATAATAATACAAAACTTGGAAATAAAATCTCAATAAAATCTGTATCCGATAACAATTATCCTTGTCTCTTATTCAACCATGAGAAAGTATTATCATAATCAAAAAAATAAAAGATATCAGCAGGATTGCAGACTTTTTTCAAGTTCAGTAAATATAGATTTAAACTCCTCACAGATTACAGTAAATACAAGGAAAAGTTAAAGCTTATACTACCTGTGGATAAAACTGAGTCTGGATTTCTCTGTGAATTGGAGGAAGTATTTGTCAATTTGATATGCAATCCACAGAATGAGAGAACGTTTATAGAACTATCAGATCCTTTGGGAGGCCAGGAACCAGGACTTGTTATTGACAGTGATGAATTGACAAAATTGATGTTAAAAATCAAATCAAAAAAACAAAAAGATCACCTTGGTATTTCGATTGATAATCTAATTCAATTACCCTTAACATTTAGGAATGCACTCTGCAACTTTATAAATAGAATTTTGAATGATGGGAAATTACCAATCGATATATTAACGATTGTAGCTAAGCCGTTGCCAAAAGTTAGTAAGCCAACGTGCGCCAGTGATTATAGATTAATCTCTATTATCCCTTCGTTTTTGAAGATAATAGAACGATCGATACTAGATCATTTAGAACGTATGTTACCGGCTGATTTTGACTTTTGTCAACATGGCTTTACGAAAGGTAGATTGACAACTACTAATATGCTTTCCATGTGGAAACATGTAATCACATTAGACGAGAATAAGTTAGATGCATTAATTGTATTTATAGATATCTCAAAAGCTTTTGACTCTTTATCTTTTGATGCTATTTTGAATGCGATTAGTTTGTTGAATATTGATCCGAATATTTTTAGATTACTTAAATACTATCTATATAATCGAAGAATGAGTATTCAAGTAAACGATTTGATATCAAAATCGAAACGAGTAACGAGTGGAGTTCCACAGGGATCAAGCTTGGGGCCAATTTTATTTAAAATTGTATTAGCAAATTTGGAAACTAAGATCCTTAACGGTCGAGTTTGCAAATTCGCTGATGATTTAAAAATAATCTTCCCAATTGATCCAAAGAATGTCGAATTCTCCAAAAATAATGTGACTTTAGATTTGTATGATTTGAGTAAATATTTGCTTACACTAGGGCTGAGAATAAACAATAAAAAGACGAAAGCTTTAAAAATAGGGAACAGAACAAACTTTCATTATGTTTATTTTCATGATGCTGTTATTAATGATGTGTTTGAGATTAAACTTATGCAAGAAATTAAGGATTTAGGCATAACTATTCAATGTACAGCTTCTGCTGAGAGACATATTGAAAGTATAGTAGGCAGTGCCAAGAAAAGATGGGCACTAATAAATCGAAATATCTTATCAAATGATATAAAACTTCAAATGTATATAATATGGATTAGACCGGTACTAGAATATGCTGTCGCTACCTGAAATCCATTAAAAGGGTTTGTCTAATAAGATAGAAGCTGTACAAAGAAAAGTTGTGAAACATATTAGTCCTATTTCTTGCACTATATACGCCTCTAGATTACAGTTTGCGTCATTGCAATCTCTGTGGTTTCGGAGGATGTGTTATTGTATAAAAGTTTTCCATCTGAACCAGTGGACTGGTGCCTATATGACTCCGATAAGAAAGAGTCATGAAATTGGAACTAGATCTGGACATATGGCAATATCTCCTCCTTTTGTGGG